>CAXITZ010000077.1:0-33359 GCA_964034865.1 Eristalis intricaria
CTAGGACTTAAAAACACTTTTGGTGATGTGTTCGTGTGTGTATTAACAGAATCCGATGCGTGGGAGCGCATTTCAGGACATCTGAATTTTTTGCTACTTTTGTATAGCTAGCATCGTCGTGTTGGAGCGTTTGGTCAGGTAATCCTCCAACTGCCATATCTGCCCTATTAGACCTATCTAGGACTTAAAAACACTTTTGGTGATGTGTTCGTGTGTGTATTAACAGAATCCGATGCGTGGGAGCGCATTTCAGGACATCTGAATTTTTTGCTACTTTTGTATAGCTAGCATCGTCGTGTTGGAGCGTTTGGTCAGGTAATCCTCCAACTGCCATATCTGCCCTATTAGACCTATCTAGGACTCAAAAACACTTTTGGTGATGTGTTCGTGTGTGTATTAACAGAATCCGATGCGTGGGAGCGCATTTCAGGACATCTGAATTTTTTGCTACTTTTGTATAGCTAGCATCGTCGTGTTGGAGCGTTTGGTCAGGTAATCCTCCAACTGCCATATCTGCCCTATTAGACCTATCTAGGACTTAAAAACACTTTTGGTGATGTGTTCGTGTGTGTATTAACAGAATCCGATGCGTGGGAGCGCATTTCAGGACATCTGAATTTTTTGCTACTTTTGTATAGCTAGCATCGTCGTGTTGGAGCGTTTGGTCAGGTAATCCTCCAACTGCCATATTCTGCCCTATAAGACCTATCTAGGACTTAAAAACACTTTTGGTGATGTGTTCGTGTGTGTATTAACAGAATCCGATGCGTGGGAGCGCATTTCAGGACATCTGAATTTTTTGCTACTTTTGTATAGCTAGCATCGTCGTGTTGGAGCGTTTGGTCAGGTAATCTTCCAACTGCCATATCTGCCCTATAAGACCTATCTAGGACTCAAAAACACTTTTGGTGATGTGTTCGTGTGTGTATTAACAGAATCCGATGCGTGGGAGCGCATTTCAGGACATCTGAATTTTTTGCTACTTTGTATAGCTAGCATCGTCGTGTTGGAGCGTTTGGTCAGGTAATCCTCCAACTGCCATATCTGCCCTATAAGACCTATCTAGGACTCAAAAACACTTTTGGTGATGTGTTCGTGTGTGTATTAACAGAATCCGATGCGTGGGAGCGCATTTCAGGACATCTGAATTTTTTGCTACTTTTGTATAGCTAGCATCGTCGTGTTGGAGCGTTTGGTCAGGTAATCTTCCAACTGCCATATCATCCCTATTAGACCTATCTAGGACTTAAAAACACTTTTGGTGATGTGTTCGTGTGTGTATTAACAGAATCCGATGCGTGGGAGCGCATTTCAGGACATCTGAATTTTTTGCTACTTTTGTATAGCTAGCATCGTCGTGTTGGAGCGTTTGGTCAGGTAATCTTCCAACTGCCATATCTGCCCTATTAGACCTATCTAGGACTTAAAAACACTTTTGGTGATGTGTTCGTGTGTGTATTAACAGAATCCGATGCGTGGGAGCGCATTTCAGGACATCTGAATTTTTGCTACTTTTGTATAGCTTAGCATCGTCGTGTTGGAGCGTTTGGTCAGGTAATCTTCCAACTGCCATATCTGCCCTATAAGACCTATCTAGGACTCAAAAACACTTTTGGTGATGTGTTCGTGTGTGTATTAACAGAATCCGATGCGTGGGAGCGCATTTCAGGACATCTGAATTTTTTGCTACTTTTGTATAGCTAGCATCGTCGTGTTGGAGCGTTTGTCAGGTAATGTCAGGTAATCCTCCAACTGCCATATCTGCCCTATTAGACCTATCTAGGACTTAAAAACACTTTTGGTGATGTGTTCGTGTGTGTATTAACAGAATCCGATGCGTGGGAGCGCATTTCAGGACATCTGAATTTTTTGCTACTTTTGTATAGCTAGCATCGTCGTGTTGGAGCGTTTGGTCAGGTAATCTTCCAACTGCCATATCTTCCCTATTAGACCTATCTAGGACTTAAAAACACTTTTGGTGATGTGTTCGTGTGTGTATTAACAGAATCCGATGCGTGGGAGCGCATTTCAGGACATCTGAATTTTTTGCTACTTTTGTATAGCTAGCATCGTCGTGTTGGAGCGTTTGGTCAGGTAATTGTCAGGTAATCCTCCAACTGCCATATCTGCCCTATTAGACCTATCTAGGACTTAAAAACACTTTTGGTGATGTGTTCGTGTGTGTATTAACAGAATCCGATGCGTGGGAGCGCATTTCAGGACATCTGAATTTTTTGCTACTTTTGTATAGCTAGCATCGTCGTGTTGGAGCGTTTGGTCAGGTAATCCTCCAACTGCCATATCTGCCCTATTAGACCTATCTAGGACTTAAAAACACTTTTGGTGATGTGTTCGTGTGTGTATTAACAGAATCCGATGCGTGGGAGCGCATTTCAGGACATCTGAATTTTTTGCTACTTTTGTATAGCTAGCATCGTCGTGTTGGAGCGTTTGGTCAGGTAATCTTCCAACTGCCATATCTTCCCTATTAGACCTATCTAGGACTCAAAAACACTTTTGGCGATGTGTTCGTGTGTGTATTAACAGAATCCGATGCGTGGGAGCGCATTTCAGGACATCTGAATTTTTTGCTACTTTTGTATAGCTAGCATCGTCGTGTTGGAGCGTTTGGTCAGGTAATCCTCCAACTGCCATATCTGCCCTATTAGACCTATCTAGGACTTAAAAACACTTTTGGTGATGTGTTCGTGTGTGTATTAACAGAATCCGATGCGTGGGAGCGCATTTCAGGACATCTGAATTTTTTGCTACTTTTGTATAGCTAGCATCGTCGTGTTGGAGCGTTTGGTCAGGTAATCCTCCAACTGCCGTATCTGCCCTATTAGACCTATCTAGGACTTAAAAACACTTTTGGTGATGTGTTCGTGTGTGTATTAACAGAATCCGATGCGTGGGAGCGCATTTCAGGACATCTGAATTTTTTGCTACTTTTGTATAGCTAGCATCGTCGTGTTGGAGCGTTTGGTCAGGTAATCCTCCAACTGCCATATCTGCCCTATTAGACCTATCTAGGACTTAAAAACACTTTTGGTGATGTGTTCGTGTGTGTATTAACAGAATCCGATGCGTGGGAGCGCATTTCAGGACATCTGAATTTTTTGCTACTTTTGTATAGCTAGCATCGTCGTGTTGGAGCGTTTGGTCAGGTAATCCTCCAACTGCCATATCTGCCCTATAAGACCTATCTAGGACTTAAAAACACTTTTGGTGATGTGTTCGTGTGTGTATTAACAGAATCCGATGCGTGGGAGCGCATTTCAGGACATCTGAATTTTTTGCTACTTTTGTATAGCTAGCATCGTCGTGTTGGAGCGTTTGGTCAGGTAATCTTCCAACTGCCATATCATCCCTATTAGACCTATCTAGGACTTAAAAACACTTTTGGTGATGTGTTCGTGTGTGTATTAACAGAATCCGATGCGTGGGAGCGCATTTCAGGACATCTGAATTTTTTGCTACTTTTGTATAGCTAGCATCGTCGTGTTGGAGCGTTTGGTCAGGTAATCTTCCAACTGCCATATCTGCCCTATTAGACCTATCTAGGACTTAAAAACACTTTTGGTGATGTGTTCGTGTGTGTATTAACAGAATCCGATGCGTGGGAGCGCATTTCAGGACATCTGAATTTTTTGCTACTTTTGTATAGCTAGCATCGTCGTGTTGGAGCGTTTGGTCAGGTAATCCTCCAACTGCCGTATCTGCCCTATTAGACCTATCTAGGACTTAAAAACACTTTTGGTGATGTGTTCGTGTGTGTATTAACAGAATCCGATGCGTGGGAGCGCATTTCAGGACATCTGAATTTTTTGCTACTTTTGTATAGCTAGCATCGTCGTGTTGGAGCGTTTGGTCAGGTAATCCTCCAACTGCCATATCTGCCCTATTAGACCTATCTAGGACTTAAAAACACTTTTGGTGATGTGTTCGTGTGTGTATTAACAGAATCCGATGCGTGGGAGCGCATTTCAGGACATCTGAATTTTTTGCTACTTTTGTATAGCTAGCATCGTCGTGTTGGAGCGTTTGGTCAGGTAATCCTCCAACTGCCATATCTGCCCTATAAGACCTATCTAGGACTTAAAAACACTTTTGGTGATGTGTTCGTGTGTGTATTAACAGAATCCGATGCGTGGGAGCGCATTTCAGGACATCTGAATTTTTTGCTACTTTTGTATAGCTAGCATCGTCGTGTTGGAGCGTTTGGTCAGGTAATCTTCCAACTGCCATATCATCCCTATTAGACCTATCTAGGACTTAAAAACACTTTTGGTGATGTGTTCGTGTGTGTATTAACAGAATCCGATGCGTGGGAGCGCATTTCAGGACATCTGAATTTTTTGCTACTTTTGTATAGCTAGCATCGTCGTGTTGGAGCGTTTGGTCAGGTAATCTTCCAACTGCCATATCTGCCCTATTAGACCTATCTAGGACTTAAAAACACTTTTGGTGATGTGTTCGTGTGTGTATTAACAGAATCCGATGCGTGGGAGCGCATTTCAGGACATCTGAATTTTTTGCTACTTTTGTATAGCTAGCATCGTCGTGTTGGAGCGTTTGGTCAGGTAATCTTCCAACTGCCATATCTGCCCTATAAGACCTATCTAGGACTCAAAAACACTTTTGGTGATGTGTTCGTGTGTGTATTAACAGAATCCGATGCGTGGGAGCGCATTTCAGGACATCTGAATTTTTTGCTACTTTTGTATAGCTAGCATCGTCGTGTTGGAGCGTTTGGTCAGGTAATTGTCAGGTAATCCTCCAACTGCCATATCTGCCCTATTAGACCTATCTAGGACTTAAAAACACTTTTGGTGATGTGTTCGTGTGTGTATTAACAGAATCCGATGCGTGGGAGCGCATTTCAGGACATCTGAATTTTTTGCTACTTTTGTATAGCTAGCATCGTCGTGTTGGAGCGTTTGGTCAGGTAATCTTCCAACTGCCATATCTTCCCTATTAGACCTATCTAGGACTTAAAAACACTTTTGGTGATGTGTTCGTGTGTGTATTAACAGAATCCGATGCGTGGGAGCGCATTTCAGGACATCTGAATTTTTTGCTACTTTTGTATAGCTAGCATCGTCGTGTTGGAGCGTTTGGTCAGGTAATTGTCAGGTAATCCTCCAACTGCCATATCTGCCCTATTAGACCTATCTAGGACTTAAAAACACTTTTGGTGATGTGTTCGTGTGTGTATTAACAGAATCCGATGCGTGGGAGCGCATTTCAGGACATCTGAATTTTTTGCTACTTTTGTATAGCTAGCATCGTCGTGTTGGAGCGTTTGGTCAGGTAATTGTCAGGTAATCCTCCAACTGCCATATCTGCCCTATTAGACCTATCTAGGACTTAAAAACACTTTTGGTGATGTGTTCGTGTGTGTATTAACAGAATCCGATGCGTGGGAGCGCATTTCAGGACATCTGAATTTTTTGCTACTTTTGTATAGCTAGTATCGTCGTGTTGGAGCGTTTGGTCAGGTAATCTTCCAACTGCCATATCTTCCCTATTAGACCTATCTAGGACTCAAAAACACTTTTGGCGATGTGTTCGTGTGTGTATTAACAGAATCCGATGCGTGGGAGCGCATTTCAGGACATCTGAATTTTTTGCTACTTTTGTATAGCTAGCATCGTCGTGTTGGAGCGTTTGGTCAGGTAATCCTCCAACTGCCATATCTGCCCTATTAGACCTATCTAGGACTTAAAAACACTTTTGGTGATGTGTTCGTGTGTGTATTAACAGAATCCGATGCGTGGGAGCGCATTTCAGGACATCTGAATTTTTTGCTACTTTTGTATAGCTAGCATCGTCGTGTTGGAGCGTTTGGTCAGGTAATCCTCCAACTGCCGTATCTGCCCTATTAGACCTATCTAGGACTTAAAAACACTTTTGGTGATGTGTTCGTGTGTGTATTAACAGAATCCGATGCGTGGGAGCGCATTTCAGGACATCTGAATTTTTTGCTACTTTTGTATAGCTAGCATCGTCGTGTTGGAGCGTTTGGTCAGGTAATCCTCCAACTGCCATATCTGCCCTATTAGACCTATCTAGGACTTAAAAACACTTTTGGTGATGTGTTCGTGTGTGTATTAACAGAATCCGATGCGTGGGAGCGCATTTCAGGACATCTGAATTTTTTGCTACTTTTGTATAGCTAGCATCGTCGTGTTGGAGCGTTTGGTCAGGTAATCTTCCAACTGCCATATCTTCCCTATTAGACCTATCTAGGACTCAAAAACACTTTTGGCGATGTGTTCGTGTGTGTATTAACAGAATCCGATGCGTGGGAGCGCATTTCAGGACATCTGAATTTTTTGCTACTTTTGTATAGCTAGCATCGTCGTGTTGGAGCGTTTGGTCAGGTAATCCTCCAACTGCCATATCTGCCCTATTAGACCTATCTAGGACTTAAAAACACTTTTGGTGATGTGTTCGTGTGTGTATTAACAGAATCCGATGCGTGGGAGCGCATTTCAGGACATCTGAATTTTTTGCTACTTTTGTATAGCTAGCATCGTCGTGTTGGAGCGTTTGGTCAGGTAATCCTCCAACTGCCGTATCTGCCCTATTAGACCTATCTAGGACTTAAAAACACTTTTGGTGATGTGTTCGTGTGTGTATTAACAGAATCCGATGCGTGGGAGCGCATTTCAGGACATCTGAATTTTTTGCTACTTTTGTATAGCTAGCATCGTCGTGTTGGAGCGTTTGGTCAGGTAATCCTCCAACTGCCATATCTGCCCTATTAGACCTATCTAGGACTTAAAAACACTTTTGGTGATGTGTTCGTGTGTGTATTAACAGAATCCGATGCGTGGGAGCGCATTTCAGGACATCTGAATTTTTTGCTACTTTTGTATAGCTAGCATCGTCGTGTTGGAGCGTTTGGTCAGGTAATCCTCCAACTGCCATATCTGCCCTATAAGACCTATCTAGGACTTAAAAACACTTTTGGTGATGTGTTCGTGTGTGTATTAACAGAATCCGATGCGTGGGAGCGCATTTCAGGACATCTGAATTTTTTGCTACTTTTGTATAGCTAGCATCGTCGTGTTGGAGCGTTTGGTCAGGTAATCTTCCAACTGCCATATCTGCCCTATAAGACCTATCTAGGACTCAAAAACACTTTTGGTGATGTGTTCGTGTGTGTATTAACAGAATCCGATGCGTGGGAGCGCATTTCAGGACATCTGAATTTTTTGCTACTTTTGTATAGCTAGCATCGTCGTGTTGGAGCGTTTGGTCAGGTAATCTTCCAACTGCCATATCATCCCTATTAGACCTATCTAGGACTTAAAAACACTTTTGGTGATGTGTTCGTGTGTGTATTAACAGAATCCGATGCGTGGGAGCGCATTTCAGGACATCTGAATTTTTTGCTACTTTTGTATAGCTAGCATCGTCGTGTTGGAGCGTTTGGTCAGGTAATCTTCCAACTGCCATATCTGCCCTATTAGACCTATCTAGGACTTAAAAACACTTTTGGTGATGTGTTCGTGTGTGTATTAACAGAATCCGATGCGTGGGAGCGCATTTCAGGACATCTGAATTTTTTGCTACTTTTGTATAGCTAGCATCGTCGTGTTGGAGCGTTTGGTCAGGTAATCTTCCAACTGCCATATCTGCCCTATAAGACCTATCTAGGACTCAAAAACACTTTTGGTGATGTGTTCGTGTGTGTATTAACAGAATCCGATGCGTGGGAGCGCATTTCAGGACATCTGAATTTTTTGCTACTTTTGTATAGCTAGCATCGTCGTGTTGGAGCGTTTGGTCAGGTAATTGTCAGGTAATCCTCCAACTGCCATATCTGCCCTATTAGACCTATCTAGGACTTAAAAACACTTTTGGTGATGTGTTCGTGTGTGTATTAACAGAATCCGATGCGTGGGAGCGCATTTCAGGACATCTGAATTTTTTGCTACTTTTGTATAGCTAGCATCGTCGTGTTGGAGCGTTTGGTCAGGTAATCTTCCAACTGCCATATCTTCCCTATTAGACCTATCTAGGACTTAAAAACACTTTTGGTGATGTGTTCGTGTGTGTATTAACAGAATCCGATGCGTGGGAGCGCATTTCAGGACATCTGAATTTTTTGCTACTTTTGTATAGCTAGCATCGTCGTGTTGGAGCGTTTGGTCAGGTAATTGTCAGGTAATCCTCCAACTGCCATATCTGCCCTATTAGACCTATCTAGGACTTAAAAACACTTTTGGTGATGTGTTCGTGTGTGTATTAACAGAATCCGATGCGTGGGAGCGCATTTCAGGACATCTGAATTTTTTGCTACTTTTGTATAGCTAGCATCGTCGTGTTGGAGCGTTTGGTCAGGTAATTGTCAGGTAATCCTCCAACTGCCATATCTGCCCTATTAGACCTATCTAGGACTTAAAAACACTTTTGGTGATGTGTTCGTGTGTGTATTAACAGAATCCGATGCGTGGGAGCGCATTTCAGGACATCTGAATTTTTTGCTACTTTTGTATAGCTAGTATCGTCGTGTTGGAGCGTTTGGTCAGGTAATCTTCCAACTGCCATATCTTCCCTATTAGACCTATCTAGGACTTAAAAACACTTTTGGTGATGTGTTCGTGTGTGTATTAACAGAATCCGATGCGTGGGAGCGCATTTCAGGATTCTGTTAATACACACACATCTGAATTTTTTGCTACTTTTGTATAGCTAGCATCGTCGTGTTGGAGCGTTTGGTCAGGTAATTGTCAGGTAATCCTCCAACTGCCATATCTGCCCTATTAGACCTATCTAGGACTTAAAAACACTTTTGGTGATGTGTTCGTGTGTGTATTAACAGAATCCGATGCGTGGGAGCGCTTTTGTATAGCTAGCATCGTCGTGTTGGAGCGTTTGGTCAGGTAATTGTCAGATAATCCTCCAACTGCCATATCTGCCCTATAAGACCTATCTAGGACTCAAAAACACTTTTGGTGATGTGTTCGTGTGTGTATTAACAGAATCCGATGCGTGGGAGCGCATTTCAGGACATCTGAATTTTTTGCTACTTTTGTATAGCTAGCATCGTCGTGTTGGAGCGTTTGGTCAGGTAATCCTCCAACTGCCATATCTGCCCTATAAGACCTATCTAGGACTTAAAAACACTTTTGGTGATGTGTTCGTGTGTGTATTAACAGAATCCGATGCGTGGGAGCGCATTTCAGGACATCTGAATTTTTTGCTACTTTTGTATAGCTAGCATCGTCGTGTTGGAGCGTTTGGTCAGGTAATTGTCAGGTAATCCTCCAACTGCCATATCTGCCCTATTAGACCTATCTAGGACTTAAAAACACTTTTGGTGATGTGTTCGTGTGTGTATTAACAGAATCCGATGCGTGGGAGCGCATTTCAGGACATCTGAATTTTTTGCTACTTTTGTATAGCTAGCATCGTCGTGTTGGAGCGTTTGGTCAGGTAATTGTCAGGTAATCCTCCAACTGCCATATCTGCCCTATTAGACCTATCTAGGACTTAAAAACACTTTTGGTGATGTGTTCGTGTGTGTATTAACAGAATCCGATGCGTGGGAGCGCATTTCAGGACATCTGAATTTTTTGCTACTTTTGTATAGCTAGCATCGTCGTGTTGGAGCGTTTGGTCAGGTAATTGTCAGGTAATCCTCCAACTGCCATATCTGCCCTATTAGACCTATCTAGGACCTAAAAACACTTTTGGTGATGTATTCGTGTGTGTATTAACAGAATCCGATGCGTGGGAGCGCATTTCAGGACATCTGAATTTTTTGCTACTTTTGTATAGCTAGCATCGTCGTGTTGGAGCGTTTGGTCAGGTAATCTTCCAACTGCCATATCTGCCCTATTAGACCTATCTAGGACTTAAAAACACTTTTGGTGATGTGTTCGTGTGTGTATTAACAGAATCCGATGCGTGGGAGCGCATTTCAGGACATCTGAATTTTTTGCTACTTTTGTATAGCTAGCATCGTCGTGTTGGAGCGTTTGGTCAGGTAATCTTCCAACTGCCATATCTGCCCTATTAGACCTATCTAGGACTTAAAAACACTTTTGGTGATGTGTTCGTGTGTGTATTAACACAATCCGATGCGTGGGAGCGCATTTCAGGACATCTGAATTTTTTGCTACTTTTGTATAGCTAGCATCGTCGTGTTGGAGCGTTTGGTCAGGTAATCTTCCAACTGCCATATCTTCCCTATTAGACCTATCTAGGACTTAAAAACACTTTTGGTGATGTGTTCGTGTGTGTATTAACAGAATCCGATGCGTGGGAGCGCATTTCAGGACATCTGAATTTTTTGCTACTTTTGTATAGCTAGCATCGTCGTGTTGGAGCGTTTGGTCAGGTAATCCTCCAACTGCCATATCTGCCCTATAAGACCTATCTAGGACTTAAAAACACTTTTGGTGATGTGTTCGTGTGTGTATTAACAGAATCCGATGCGTGGGAGCGCATTTCAGGACATCTGAATTTTTTGCTACTTTTGTATAGCTAGCATCGTCGTGTTGGAGCGTTTGGTCAGGTAATCTTCCAACTGCCATATCTGCCCTATTAAACCTATCTAGGACTTAAAAACACTTTTGGTGATGTGTTCGTGTGTGTATTAACAGAATCCGATGCGTGGGAGCGCATTTCAGGACATCTGAATTTTTTGCTACTTTTGTATAGCTAGCATCGTCGTGTTGGAGCGTTTGGTCAGGTAATTGTCAGGTAATCTTCCAACTGCCATATCTGCCCTATAAGACCTATCTAGGACTTAAAAACACTTTTGGTGATGTGTTCGTGTGTGTATTAACAGAATCCGATGCGTGGGAGCGCATTTCAGGACATCTGAATTTTTTGCTACTTTTGTATAGCTAGCATCGTCGTGTTGGAGCGTTTGGTCAGGTAATCTTCCAACTGCCATATCTTCCCTATTAGACCTATCTAGGACTTAAAAACACTTTTGGTGATGTGTTCGTGTGTGTATTAACAGAATCCGATGCGTGGGAGCGCATTTCAGGACATCTGAATTTTTTGCTACTTTTGTATAGCTAGCATCGTCGTGTTGGAGCGTTTGGTCAGGTAATTGTCAGGTAATCCTCCAACTGCCATATCTGCCCTATAAGACCTATCTAGGACTCAAAAACACTTTTGGTGATGTGTTCGTGTGTGTATTAACAGAATCCGATGCGTGGGAGCGCATTTCAGGACATCTGAATTTTTTGCTACTTTTGTATAGCTAGCATCGTCGTGTTGGAGCGTTTGGTCAGGTAATTGTCAGGTAATCCTCCAACTGCCATATCTGCCCTATAAGACCTATCTAGGACTCAAAAACACTTTTGGTGATGTGTTCGTGTGTGTATTAACAGAATCCGATGCGTGGGAGCGCATTTCAGGACATCTGAATTTTTTGCTACTTTTGTATAGCTAGCATCGTCGTGTTGGAGCGTTTGGTCAGGTAATCCTCCAACTGCCATATTTGCCCTATTAGACCTATCTAGGACTTAAAAACACTTTTGGTGATGTGTTCGTGTGTGTATTAACAGAATCCGATGCGTGGGAGCGCATTTCAGGACATCTGAATTTTTTGCTACTTTTGTATAGCTAGCATCGTCGTGTTGGAGCGTTTGGTCAGGTAATCTTCCAACTGCCATATCTTCCCTATTAGACCTATCTAGGACTTAAAAACACTTTTGGTGATGTGTTCGTGTGTGTATTAACAGAATCCGATGCGTGGGAGCGCATTTCAGGACATCTGAATTTTTTGCTACTTTTGTATAGCTAGCATCGTCGTGTTGGAGCGTTTGGTCAGGTAATCCTCCAACTGCCATATCTGCCCTATTAGACCTATCTAGGACTTAAAAACACTTTTGGTGATGTGTTCGTGTGTGTATTAACAGAATCCGATGCGTGGGAGCGCATTTCAGGACATCTGAATTTTTTGCTACTTTTGTATAGCTAGCATCGTCGTGTTGGAGCGTTTGGTCAGGTAATCCTCCAACTGCCATATCTGCCCTATTAGACCTATCTAGGACTTAAAAACACTTTTGGTGATGTGTTCGTGTGTGTATTAACAGAATCCGATGCGTGGGAGCGCATTTCAGGACATCTGAATTTTTTGCTACTTTTGTATAGCTAGCATCGTCGTGTTGGAGCGTTTGGTCAGGTAATCCTCCAACTGCCATATCTGCCCTATTAGACCTATCTAGGACTTAAAAACACTTTTGGTGATGTGTTCGTGTGTGTATTAACAGAATCCGATGCGTGGGAGCGCATTTCAGGACATCTGAATTTTTTGCTACTTTTGTATAGCTAGCATCGTCGTGTTGGAGCGTTTGGTCAGGTAATCCTCCAACTGCCATATCTGCCCTATTAGACCTATCTAGGACTTAAAAACACTTTTGGTGATGTGTTCGTGTGTGTATTAACAGAATCCGATGCGTGGGAGCGCATTTCAGGACATCTGAATTTTTTGCTACTTTTGTATAGCTAGCATCGTCGTGTTGGAGCGTTTGGTCAGGTAATCCTCCAACTGCCATATCTGCCCTATTAGACCTATCTAGGACTTAAAAACACTTTTGGTGATGTGTTCGTGTGTGTATTAACAGAATCCGATGCGTGGGAGCGCATTTCAGGACATCTGAATTTTTTGCTACTTTTGTATAGCTAGCATCGTCGTGTTGGAGCGTTTGGTCAGGTAATTGTCAGGTAATCTTCCAACTGCCATATCTGCCCTATAAGACCTATCTAGGACTTAAAAACACTTTTGGTGATGTGTTCGTGTGTGTATTAACAGAATCCGATGCGTGGGAGCGCATTTCAGGACATCTGAATTTTTTGCTACTTTTGTATAGCTAGCATCGTCGTGTTGGAGCGTTTGGTCAGGTAATCCTCCAACTGCCATATCTGCCCTATAAGACCTATCTAGGACTCAAAAACACTTTTGGTGATGTGTTCGTGTGTGTATTAACAGAATCCGATGCGTGGGAGCGCATTTCAGGACATCTGAATTTTTTGCTACTTTTGTATAGCTAGCATCGTCGTGTTGGAGCGTTTGGTCAGGTAATCCTCCAACTGCCATATCTGCCCTATTAGACCTATCTAGGACTTAAAAACACTTTTGGTGATGTGTTCGTGTGTGTATTAACAGAATCCGATGCGTGGGAGCGCATTTCAGGACATCTGAATTTTTTGCTACTTTTGTATAGCTAGCATCGTCGTGTTGGAGCGTTTGGTCAGGTAATTGTCAGGTAATCTTCCAACTGCCATATCTGCCCTATAAGACCTATCTAGGACTTAAAAACACTTTTGGTGATGTGTTCGTGTGTGTATTAACAGAATCCGATGCGTGGGAGCGCATTTCAGGACATCTGAATTTTTTGCTACTTTTGTATAGCTAGCATCGTCGTGTTGGAGCGTTTGGTCAGGTAATTGTCAGGTAATCCTCCAACTGCCATATCTGCCCTATAAGACCTATCTAGGACTCAAAAACACTTTTGGTGATGTGTTCGTGTGTGTATTAACAGAATCCGATGCGTGGGAGCGCATTTCAGGACATCTGAATTTTTTGCTACTTTTGTATAGCTAGCATCGTCGTGTTGGAGCGTTTGGTCAGGTAATCTTCCAACTGCCATATCTTCCCTATTAGACCTATCTAGGACTTAAAAACACTTTTGGTGATGTGTTCGTGTGTGTATTAACAGAATCCGATGCGTGGGAGCGCATTTCAGGACATCTGAATTTTTTGCTACTTTTGTATAGCTAGCATCGTCGTGTTGGAGCGTTTGGTCAGGTAATTGTCAGGTAATCCTCCAACTGCCATATCTGCCCTATAAGACCTATCTAGGACTCAAAAACACTTTTGGTGATGTGTTCGTGTGTGTATTAACAGAATCCGATGCGTGGGAGCGCATTTCAGGACATCTGAATTTTTTGCTACTTTTGTATAGCTAGCATCGTCGTGTTGGAGCGTTTGGTCAGGTAATTGTCAGGTAATCCTCCAACTGCCATATCTGCCCTATAAGACCTATCTAGGACTCAAAAACACTTTTGGTGATGTGTTCGTGTGTGTATTAACAGAATCCGATGCGTGGGAGCGCATTTCAGGACATCTGAATTTTTTGCTACTTTTGTATAGCTAGCATCGTCGTGTTGGAGCGTTTGGTCAGGTAATCCTCCAACTGCCATATCTGCCCTATTAGACCTATCTAGGACTTAAAAACACTTTTGGTGATGTGTTCGTGTGTGTATTAACAGAATCCGATGCGTGGGAGCGCATTTCAGGACATCTGAATTTTTTGCTACTTTTGTATAGCTAGCATCGTCGTGTTGGAGCGTTTGGTCAGGTAATCCTCCAACTGCCATATCTGCCCTATTAGACCTATCTAGGACTTAAAAACACTTTTGGTGATGTGTTCGTGTGTGTATTAACAGAATCCGATGCGTGGGAGCGCATTTCAGGACATCTGAATTTTTTGCTACTTTTGTATAGCTAGCATCGTCGTGTTGGAGCGTTTGGTCAGGTAATCCTCCAACTGCCATATCTGCCCTATTAGACCTATCTAGGACTTAAAAACACTTTTGGTGATGTGTTCGTGTGTGTATTAACAGAATCCGATGCGTGGGAGCGCATTTCAGGACATCTGAATTTTTTGCTACTTTTGTATAGCTAGCATCGTCGTGTTGGAGCGTTTGGTCAGGTAATTGTCAGGTAATCCTCCAACTGCCATATCTGCCCTATAAGACCTATCTAGGACTTAAAAACACTTTTGGTGATGTGTTCGTGTGTGTATTAACAGAATCCGATGCGTGGGAGCGCATTTCAGGACATCTGAATTTTTTGCTACTTTTGTATAGCTAGCATCGTCGTGTTGGAGCGTTTGGTCAGGTAATCCTCCAACTGCCATATCTGCCCTATTGGACCTATCTAGGACTTAAAAACACTTTTGGTGATGTGTTCGTGTGTGTATTAACAGAATCCGATGCGTGGGAGCGCATTTCAGGACATCTGAATTTTTTGCTACTTTTGTATAGCTAGCATCGTAGTGTTGGAGCGTTTTGTCAGGTAATCCTCCAACTGCCATATCTGCCCTATAAGACCTATCTAGGACTCAAAAACACTTTTGGTGATGTGTTCGTGTGTGTATTAACAGAATCCGATGCGTGGGAGCGCATTTCAGGACATCTGAATTTTTTGCTACTTTTGTATAGCTAGCATCGTCGTGTTGGAGCGTTTGGTCAGGTAATCCTCCAACTGCCATATCTGCCCTATTAGACCTATCTAGGACTTAAAAACACTTTTGGTGATGTGTTCGTGTGTGTATTAACAGAATCCGATGCGTGGGAGCGCATTTCAGGACATCTGAATTTTTTGCTACTTTTGTATAGCTAGCATCGTCGTGTTGGAGCGTTTGGTCAGGTAATCCTCCAACTGCCATATCTGCCCTATTAGACCTATCTAGGACTTAAAAACACTTTTGGTGATGTGTTCGTGTGTGTATTAACAGAATCCGATGCGTGGGAGCGCATTTCAGGACATCTGAATTTTTTGCTACTTTTGTATAGCTAGCATCGTCGTGTTGGAGCGTTTGGTCAGGTAATTGTCAGGTAATCCTCCAACTGCCATATCTGCCCTATTAGACCTATCTAGGACTTAAAAACACTTTTGGTGATGTGTTCGTGTGTGTATTAACAGAATCCGATGCGTGGGAGCGCAATTCAGGACATCTGAATTTTTTGCTACTTTTGTATAGCTAGCATCGTCGTGTTGGAGCGTTTGGTCAGGTAATCCTCCAACTGCCATATCTGCCCTATAAGACCTATCTAGGACTCAAAAACACTTTTGGTGATGTGTTCGTGTGTGTATTAACAGAATCCGATGCGTGGGAGCGCATTTCAGGACATCTGAATTTTTTGCTACTTTTGTATAGCTAGCATCGTCGTGTTGGAGCGTTTGGTCAGGTAATCCTCCAACTGCCATATCTGCCCTATTAGACCTATCTAGGACTTAAAAACACTTTTGGTGATGTGTTCGTGTGTGTATTAACAGAATCCGATGCGTGGGAGCGCATTTCAGGACATCTGAATTTTTTGCTACTTTTGTATAGCTAGCATCGTCGTGTTGGAGCGTTTGGTCAGGTAATTGTCAGGTAATCCTCCAACTGCCATATCTGCCCTATAAGACCTATCTAGGACTCAAAAACACTTTTGGTGATGTGTTCGTGTGTGTATTAACAGAATCCGATGCGTGGGAGCGCATTTCAGGACATCTGAATTTTTTGCTACTTTTGTATAGCTAGCATCGTCGTGTTGGAGCGTTTGGTCAGGTAATTGTCAGGTAATCCTCCAACTGCCATATCTGCCCTATAAGACCTATCTAGGACTCAAAAACACTTTTGGTGATGTGTTCGTGTGTGTATTAACAGAATCCGATGCGTGGGAGCGCATTTCAGGACATCTGAATTTTTTGCTACTTTTGTATAGCTAGCATCGTCGTGTTGGAGCGTTTGGTCAGGTAATTGTCAGGTAATCCTCCAACTGCCATATCTGCCCTATAAGACCTATCTAGGACTCAAAAACACTTTTGGTGATGTGTTCGTGTGTGTATTAACAGAATCCGATGCGTGGGAGCGCATTTCAGGACATCTGAATTTTTTGCTACTTTTGTATAGCTAGCATCGTCGTGTTGGAGCGTTTGGTCAGGTAATCCTCCAACTGCCATATCTGCCCTATAAGACCTATCTAGGACTTAATAACACTTTTGGTGATGTGTTCGTGTGTGTATTAACAGAATCCGATGCGTGGGAGCGCATTTCAGGACATCTGAATTTTTTGCTACTTTTGTATAGCTAGCATCGTCGTGTTGGAGCGTTTGGTCAGGTAATCTTCCAACTGCCATATCTTCCCTTTTAGACCTATCTAGGACTTAAAAACACTTTTGGTGATGTGTTCGTGTGTGTATTAACAGAATCCGATGCGTGGGAGCGCATTTCAGGACATCTGAATTTTTTGCTACTTTTGTATAGCTAGCATCGTCGTGTTGGAGCGTTTGGTCAGGTAATCCTCCAACTGCCATATCTGCCCTATAAGACCTATCTAGGACTCAAAAACACTTTTGGTGATGTGTTCGTGTGTGTATTAACAGAATCCGATGCGTGGGAGCGCATTTCAGGACATCTGAATTTTTTGCTACTTTTGTATAGCTAGCATCGTCGTGTTGGAGCGTTTGGTCAGGTAATCCTCCAACTGCCATATCTGCCCTATTAGACCTATCTAGGACTTAAAAACACTTTTGGTGATGTGTTCGTGTGTGTATTAACAGAATCCGATGCGTGGGAGCGCATTTCAGGACATCTGAATTTTTTGCTACTTTTGTATAGCTAGCATCATCGTGTTGGAGCGTTTGGTCAGGTAATTGTCAGGTAATCCTCCAACTGCCATATCTGCCCTATAAGACCTATCTAGGACTCAAAAACACTTTTGGTGATGTGTTCGTGTGTGTATTAACAGAATCCGATGCGTGGGAGCGCATTTCAGGACATCTGAATTTTTTGCTACTTTTGTATAGCTAGCATCGTCGTGTTGGAGCGTTTGGTCAGGTAATTGTCAGGTAATCCTCCAACTGCCATATCTGCCCTATAAGACCTATCTAGGACTCAAAAACACTTTTGGTGATGTGTTCGTGTGTGTATTAACAGAATCCGATGCGTGGGAGCGCATTTCAGGACATCTGAATTTTTTGCTACTTTTGTATAGCTAGCATCGTCGTGTTGGAGCGTTTGGTCAGGTAATCCTCCAACTGCCATATCTGCCCTATAAGACCTATCTAGGACTTAATAACACTTTTGGTGATGTGTTCGTGTGTGTATTAACAGAATCCGATGCGTGGGAGCGCATTTCAGGACATCTGAATTTTTTGCTACTTTTGTATAGCTAGCATCGTCGTGTTGGAGCGTTTGGTCAGGTAATCTTCCAACTGCCATATCTTCCCTTTTAGACCTATCTAGGACTTAAAAACACTTTTGGTGATGTGTTCGTGTGTGTATTAACAGAATCCGATGCGTGGGAGCGCATTTCAGGACATCTGAATTTTTTGCTACTTTTGTATAGCTAGCATCGTCGTGTTGGAGCGTTTGGTCAGGTAATCCTCCAACTGCCATATCTGCCCTATAAGACCTATCTAGGACTCAAAAACACTTTTGGTGATGTGTTCGTGTGTGTATTAACAGAATCCGATGCGTGGGAGCGCATTTCAGGACATCTGAATTTTTTGCTACTTTTGTATAGCTAGCATCGTCGTGTTGGAGCGTTTGGTCAGGTAATCCTCCAACTGCCATATCTGCCCTATTAGACCTATCTAGGACTTAAAAACACTTTTGGTGATGTGTTCGTGTGTGTATTAACAGAATCCGATGCGTGGGAGCGCATTTCAGGACATCTGAATTTTTTGCTACTTTTGTATAGCTAGCATCGTCGTGTTGGAGCGTTTGGTCAGGTAATTGTCAGGTAATCCTCCAACTGCCATATCTGCCCTATAAGACCTATCTAGGACTCAAAAACACTTTTGGTGATGTGTTCGTGTGTGTATTAACAGAATCCGATGCGTGGGAGCGCATTTCAGGACATCTGAATTTTTTGCTACTTTTGTATAGCTAGCATCGTCGTGTTGGAGCGTTTGGTCAGGTAATTGTCAGGTAATCCTCCAACTGCCATATCTGCCCTATAAGACCTATCTAGGACTTAAAAACACTTTTGGTGATGTGTTCGTGTGTGTATTAACAGAATCCGATGCGTGGGAGCGCATTTCAGGACATCTGAATTTTTTGCTACTTTTGTATAGCTAGCATCGTCGTGTTGGAGCGTTTGGTCAGGTAATCTTCCAACTGCCATATCTTCCCTATTAGACCTATCTAGGACTTAAAAACACTTTTGGTGATGTGTTCGTGTGTGTATTAACAGAATCCGATGCGTGGGAGCGCATTTCAGGACATCTGAATTTTTTGCTACTTTTGTATAGCTAGCATCGTCGTGTTGGAGCGTTTGGTCAGGTAATCCTCCAACTGCCATATCTGCCCTATAAGACCTATCTAGGACTCAAAAACACTTTTGGTGATGTGTTCGTGTGTGTATTAACAGAATCCGATGCGTGGGAGCGCATTTCAGGACATCTGAATTTTTTGCTACTTTTGTATAGCTAGCATCGTCGTGTTGGAGCGTTTGGTCAGGTAATTGTCAGGTAATCCTCCAACTGCCATATCTGCCCTATAAGACCTATCTAGGACTCAAAAACACTTTTGGTGATGTGTTCGTGTGTGTATTAACAGAATCCGATGCGTGGGAGCGCATTTCAGGACATCTGAATTTTTTGCTACTTTTGTATAGCTAGCATCGTCGTGTTGGAGCGTTTGGTCAGGTAATCCTCCAACTGCCATATCTGCCCTATAAGACCTATCTAGGACTTAAAAACACTTTTGGTGATGTGTTCGTGTGTGTATTAACAGAATCCGATGCGTGGGAGCGCATTTCAGGACATCTGAATTTTTTGCTACTTTTGTATAGCTAGCATCGTCGTGTTGGAGCGTTTGGTCAGGTAATTGTCAGGTAATCCTCCAACTGCCATATCTGCCCTATAAGACCTATCTAGGACTCAAAAACACTTTTGGTGATGTGTTCGTGTGTGTATTAACAGAATCCGATGCGTGGGAGCGCATTTCAGGACATCTGAATTTTTTGCTACTTTTGTATAGCTAGCATCGTCGTGTTGGAGCGTTTGGTCAGGTAATCCTCCAACTGCCATATCTGCCCTATAAGACCTATCTAGGACTTAAAAACACTTTTGGTGATGTGTTCGTGTGTGTATTAACAGAATCCGATGCGTGGGAGCGCATTTCAGGACATCTGAATTTTTTGCTACTTTTGTATAGCTAGCATCGTCGTGTTGGAGCGTTTGGTCAGGTAATCCTCCAACTGCCATATCTGCCCTATAAGACCTATCTAGGACTCAAAAACACTTTTGGTGATGTGTTCGTGTGTGTATTAACAGAATCCGATGCGTGGGAGCGCATTTCAGGACATCTGAATTTTTTGCTACTTTTGTATAGCTAGCATCGTCGTGTTGGAGCGTTTGGTCAGGTAATCCTCCAACTGCCATATCTGCCCTATTAGACCTATCTAGGACTTAAAAACACTTTTGGTGATGTGTTCGTGTGTGTATTAACAGAATCCGATGCGTGGGAGCGCATTTCAGGACATCTGAATTTTTTGCTACTTTTGTATAGCTAGCATCGTCGTGTTGGAGCGTTTGGTCAGGTAATTGTCAGGTAATCCTCCAACTGCCATATCTGCCCTATAAGACCTATCTAGGACTTAAAAACACTTTTGGTGATGTGTTCGTGTGTGTATTAACAGAATCCGATGCGTGGGAGCGCATTTCAGGACATCTGAATTTTTTGCTACTTTTGTATAGCTAGCATCGTCGTGTTGGAGCGTTTGGTCAGGTAATCTTCCAACTGCCATATCTTCCCTATTAGACCTATCTAGGACTTAAAAACACTTTTGGTGATGTGTTCGTGTGTGTATTAACAGAATCCGATGCGTGGGAGCGCATTTCAGGACATCTGAATTTTTTGCTACTTTTGTATAGCTAGCATCGTCGTGTTGGAGCGTTTGGTCAGGTAATTGTCAGGTAATCCTCCAACTGCCATATCTGCCCTATTAGACCTATCTAGGACTTAAAAACACTTTTGGTGATGTGTTCGTGTGTGTATTAACAGAATCCGATGCGTGGGAGCGCATTTCAGGACATCTGAATTTTTTGCTACTTTTGTATAGCTAGCATCGTCGTGTTGGAGCGTTTGGTCAGGTAATCCTCCAACTGCCATATCTTCCCTATTAGACCTATCTAGGACTTAAAAACACCTTTGGTGATGTGTTCGTGTGTGTATTAACAGAATCCGATGCGTGGGAGCGCATTTCAGGACATCTGAATTTTTTGCTACTTTTGTATAGCTAGCATCGTCGTGTTGGAGCGTTTGGTCAGGTAATCCTCCAACTGCCATATCTTCCCTATTAGACCTATCTAGGACTTAAAAACACCTTTGGTGATGTGTTCGTGTGTGTATTAACAGAATCCGATGCGTTGGAGCGTATTTCAGGGCATCTGAATTTTTTGCTACTTTTGTATAGCTAGCATCGTCGTGTTGGAGCGTTTTGTCAGGTAATTGTCAGGTAATCCTCCAACTGCCATATCTTCCCTATTAGACCTATCTAGGAATTAAAAACCCTTTTGGTGATGTGTTCGTGTGTGTATTAACAGAATCCGATGCGTGGGAGCGCATTTCAGGACATCTGAATTTTTTGCTACTTTTGTATAGCTAGCATCGTCGTGTTGGAGCGTTTGGTCAGGTAATTGTCAGGTAATCCTCCAACTGCCATATCTTCCCTATTAGACCTATCTAGGAATTAAAAACCCTTTTGGTGATGTGTTCGTGTGTGTATTAACAGAATCCGATGCGTGGGAGCGCATTTCAGGACATCTGAATTTTTTGCTACTTTTGTATAGCTAGCATCGTCGTGTTGGAGCGTTTGGTCAGGTAATTGTCAGGTAATCCTCCAACTGCCATATCTTCCCTATTAGACCTATCTAGGAATTAAAAACCCTTTTGGTGATGTGTTCGTGTGTGTATTAACAGAATCCGATGCGTGGGAGCGCATTTCAGGACATCTGAATTTTTTGCTACTTTTGTATAGCTAGCATCGTCGTGTTGGAGCGTTTGGTCAGGTAATCCTCCAACTGCCATATCTTCCCTATTAGACCTATCTAGGACTTAAAAACACCTTTGGTGATGTGTTCGTGTGTGTATTAACAGAATCCGATGCGTTGGAGCGTATTTCAGGGCATCTGAATTTTTTGCTACTTTTGTATAGCTAGCATCGTCGTGTTGGAGCGTTTTGTCAGGTAATTGTCAGGTAATCCTCCAACTGCCATATCTTCCCTATTAGACCTATCTAGGAATTAAAAACCCTTTTGGTGATGTGTTCGTGTGTGTATTAACAGAATCCGATGCGTGGGAGCGCATTTCAGGACATCTGAATTTTTTGCTACTTTTGTATAGCTAGCATCGTCGTGTTGGAGCGTTTGGTCAGGTAATTGTCAGGTAATCCTCCAACTGCCATATCTTCCCTATTAGACCTATCTAGGAATTAAAAACCCTTTTGGTGATGTGTTCGTGTGTGTATTAACAGAATCCGATGCGTGGGAGCGCATTTCAGGACATCTGAATTTTTTGCTACTTTTGTATAGCTAGCATCGTCGTGTTGGAGCGTTTGGTCAGGTAATCCTCCAACTGCCATATCTTCCCTATTAGACCTATCTAGGACTTAAAAACACCTTTGGTGATGTGTTCGTGTGTGTATTAACAGAATCCGATGCGTTGGAGCGTATTTCAGGGCATCTGAATTTTTTGCTACTTTTGTATAGCTAGCATCGTCGTGTTGGAGCGTTTTGTCAGGTAATTGTCAGGTAATCCTCCAACTGCCATATCTTCCCTATTAGACCTATCTAGGAATTAAAAACCCTTTTGGTGATGTGTTCGTGTGTGTATTAACAGAATCCGATGCGTGGGAGCGCATTTCAGGACATCTGAATTTTTTGCTACTTTTGTATAGCTAGCATCGTCGTGTTGGAGCGTTTGGTCAGGTAATCCTCCAACTGCCATATCTTCCCTATTAGACCTATCTAGGACTTAAAAACACCTTTGGTGATGTGTTCGTGTGTGTATTAACAGAATCCGATGCGTGGGAGCGCATTTCAGGACATCTGAATTTTTTGCTACTTTTGTATAGCTAGCATCGTCGTGTTGGAGCGTTTGGTCAGGTAATTGTCAGGTAATCCTCCAACTGCCATATCTTCCCTATTAGACCTATCTAGGAATTAAAAACCCTTTTGGTGATGTGTTCGTGTGTGTATTAACAGAATCCGATGCGTGGGAGCGCATTTCAGGACATCTGAATTTTTTGCTACTTTTGTATAGCTAGCATCGTCGTGTTGGAGCGTTTGGTCAGGTAATCCTCCAACTGCCATATCTTCCCTATTAGACCTATCTAGGACTTAAAAACACCTTTGGTGATGTGTTCGTGTGTGTATTAACAGAATCCGATGCGTTGGAGCGTATTTCAGGGCATCTGAATTTTTTGCTACTTTTGTATAGCTAGCATCGTCGTGTTGGAGCGTTTTGTCAGGTAATTGTCAGGTAATCCTCCAACTGCCATATCTTCCCTATTAGACCTATCTAGGAATTAAAAACCCTTTTGGTGATGTGTTCGTGTGTGTATTAACAGAATCCGATGCGTGGGAGCGCATTTCAGGACATCTGAATTTTTTGCTACTTTTGTATAGCTAGCATCGTCGTGTTGGAGCGTTTGGTCAGGTAATCCTCCAACTGCCATATCTTCCCTATTAGACCTATCTAGGACTTAAAAACACCTTTGGTGATGTGTTCGTGTGTGTATTAACAGAATCCGATGCGTTGGAGCGTATTTCAGGGCATCTGAATTTTTTGCTACTTTTGTATAGCTAGCATCGTCGTGTTGGAGCGTTTTGTCAGG
Source organism: Eristalis intricaria (assembly GCA_964034865.1). Taxonomy (NCBI): domain Eukaryota; kingdom Metazoa; phylum Arthropoda; class Insecta; order Diptera; family Syrphidae; genus Eristalis; species Eristalis intricaria. Next base: position 23,599 of record CAXITZ010000077.1, read on the forward strand.
TAATTGTCAGGTAATCCTCCAACTGCCATATCTTCCCTATTAGACCTATCTAGGAATTAAAAACCCTTTTGGTGATGTGTTCGTGTGTGTATTAACAGAATCCGATGCGTGGGAGCGCATTTCAGGACATCTGAATTTTTTGCTACTTTTGTATAGCTAGCATCGTCGTGTTGGAGCGTTTGGTCAGGTAATTGTCAGGTAATCCTCCAACTGCCATATCTTCCCTATTAGACCTATCTAGGAATTAAAAACCCTTTTGGTGATGTGTTCGTGTGTGTATTAACAGAATCCGATGCGTGGGAGCGCATTTCAGGACATCTGAATTTTTTGCTACTTTTGTATAGCTAGCATCGTCGTGTTGGAGCGTTTGGTCAGGTAATTGTCAGGTAATCCTCCAACTGCCATATCTTCCCTATTAGACCTATCTAGGAATTAAAAACCCTTTTGGTGATGTGTTCGTGTGTGTATTAACAGAATCCGATGCGTGGGAGCGCATTTCAGGACATCTGAATTTTTTGCTACTTTTGTATAGCTAGCATCGTCGTGTTGGAGCGTTTGGTCAGGTAATCCTCCAACTGCCATATCTTCCCTATTAGACCTATCTAGGACTTAAAAACACCTTTGGTGATGTGTTCGTGTGTGTATTAACAGAATCCGATGCGTTGGAGCGTATTTCAGGGCATCTGAATTTTTTGCTACTTTTGTATAGCTAGCATCGTCGTGTTGGAGCGTTTTGTCAGGTAATTGTCAGGTAATCCTCCAACTGCCATATCTTCCCTATTAGACCTATCTAGGAATTAAAAACCCTTTTGGTGATGTGTTCGTGTGTGTATTAACAGAATCCGATGCGTGGGAGCGCATTTCAGGACATCTGAATTTTTTGCTACTTTTGTATAGCTAGCATCGTCGTGTTGGAGCGTTTGGTCAGGTAATCCTCCAACTGCCATATCTTCCCTATTAGACCTATCTAGGACTTAAAAACACCTTTGGTGATGTGTTCGTGTGTGTATTAACAGAATCCGATGCGTGGGAGCGCATTTCAGGACATCTGAATTTTTTGCTACTTTTGTATAGCTAGCATCGTCGTGTTGGAGCGTTTGGTCAGGTAATCCTCCAACTGCCATATCTTCCCTATTAGACCTATCTAGGACTTAAAAACACCTTTGGTGATGTGTTCGTGTGTGTATTAACAGAATCCGATGCGTTGGAGCGTATTTCAGGGCATCTGAATTTTTTGCTACTTTTGTATAGCTAGCATCGTCGTGTTGGAGCGTTTTGTCAGGTAATTGTCAGGTAATCCTCCAACTGCCATATCTTCCCTATTAGACCTATCTAGGAATTAAAAACCCTTTTGGTGATGTGTTCGTGTGTGTATTAACAGAATCCGATGCGTGGGAGCGCATTTCAGGACATCTGAATTTTTTGCTACTTTTGTATAGCTAGCATCGTCGTGTTGGAGCGTTTGGTCAGGTAATCCTCCAACTGCCATATCTTCCCTATTAGACCTATCTAGGACTTAAAAACACCTTTGGTGATGTGTTCGTGTGTGTATTAACAGAATCCGATGCGTTGGAGCGTATTTCAGGGCATCTGAATTTTTTGCTACTTTTGTATAGCTAGCATCGTCGTGTTGGAGCGTTTTGTCAGGTAATTGTCAGGTAATCCTCCAACTGCCATATCTTCCCTATTAGACCTATCTAGGAATTAAAAACCCTTTTGGTGATGTGTTCGTGTGTGTATTAACAGAATCCGATGCGTGGGAGCGCATTTCAGGACATCTGAATTTTTTGCTACTTTTGTATAGCTAGCATCGTCGTGTTGGAGCGTTTGGTCAGGTAATTGTCAGGTAATCCTCCAACTGCCATATCTTCCCTATTAGACCTATCTAGGAATTAAAAACCCTTTTGGTGATGTGTTCGTGTGTGTATTAACAGAATCCGATGCGTGGGAGCGCATTTCAGGACATCTGAATTTTTTGCTACTTTTGTATAGCTAGCATCGTCGTGTTGGAGCGTTTGGTCAGGTAATCCTCCAACTGCCATATCTTCCCTATTAGACCTATCTAGGAATTAAAAACCCTTTTGGTGATGTGTTCGTGTGTGTATTAACAGAATCCGATGCGTTGGAGCGTATTTCAGGGCATCTGAATTTTTTGCTACTTTTGTATAGCTAGCATCGTCGTGTTGGAGCGTTTTGTCAGGTAATTGTCAGGTAATCCTCCAACTGCCATATCTTCCCTATTAGACCTATCTAGGAATTAAAAACCCTTTTGGTGATGTGTTCGTGTGTGTATTAACAGAATCCGATGCGTGGGAGCGCATTTCAGGACATCTGAATTTTTTGCTACTTTTGTATAGCTAGCATCGTCGTGTTGGAGCGTTTGGTCAGGTAATTGTCAGGTAATCCTCCAACTGCCATATCTTCCCTATTAGACCTATCTAGGAATTAAAAACCCTTTTGGTGATGTGTTCGTGTGTGTATTAACAGAATCCGATGCGTGGGAGCGCATTTCAGGACATCTGAATTTTTTGCTACTTTTGTATAGCTAGCATCGTCGTGTTGGAGCGTTTGGTCAGGTAATCCTCCAACTGCCATATCTTCCCTATTAGACCTATCTAGGACTTAAAAACACCTTTGGTGATGTGTTCGTGTGTGTATTAACAGAATCCGATGCGTGGGAGCGCATTTCAGGACATCTGAATTTTTTGCTACTTTTGTATAGCTAGCATCGTCGTGTTGGAGCGTTTGGTCAGGTAATTGTCAGGTAATCCTCCAACTGCCATATCTTCCCTATTAGACCTATCTAGGAATTAAAAACCCTTTTGGTGATGTGTTCGTGTGTGTATTAACAGAATCCGATGCGTGGGAGCGCATTTCAGGACATCTGAATTTTTTGCTACTTTTGTATAGCTAGCATCGTCGTGTTGGAGCGTTTGGTCAGGTAATCCTCCAACTGCCATATCTTCCCTATTAGACCTATCTAGGACTTAAAAACACCTTTGGTGATGTGTTCGTGTGTGTATTAACAGAATCCGATGCGTTGGAGCGTATTTCAGGGCATCTGAATTTTTTGCTACTTTTGTATAGCTAGCATCGTCGTGTTGGAGCGTTTTGTCAGGTAATTGTCAGGTAATCCTCCAACTGCCATATCTTCCCTATTAGACCTATCTAGGAATTAAAAACCCTTTTGGTGATGTGTTCGTGTGTGTATTAACAGAATCCGATGCGTGGGAGCGCATTTCAGGACATCTGAATTTTTTGCTACTTTTGTATAGCTAGCATCGTCGTGTTGGAGCGTTTGGTCAGGTAATTGTCAGGTAATCCTCCAACTGCCATATCTTCCCTATTAGACCTATCTAGGAATTAAAAACCCTTTTGGTGATGTGTTCGTGTGTGTATTAACAGAATCCGATGCGTGGGAGCGCATTTCAGGACATCTGAATTTTTTGCTACTTTTGTATAGCTAGCATCGTCGTGTTGGAGCGTTTGGTCAGGTAATCCTCCAACTGCCATATCTTCCCTATTAGACCTATCTAGGACTTAAAAACACCTTTGGTGATGTGTTCGTGTGTGTATTAACAGAATCCGATGCGTTGGAGCGTATTTCAGGGCATCTGAATTTTTTGCTACTTTTGTATAGCTAGCATCGTCGTGTTGGAGCGTTTTGTCAGGTAATTGTCAGGTAATCCTCCAACTGCCATATCTTCCCTATTAGACCTATCTAGGAATTAAAAACCCTTTTGGTGATGTGTTCGTGTGTGTATTAACAGAATCCGATGCGTGGGAGCGCATTTCAGGACATCTGAATTTTTTGCTACTTTTGTATAGCTAGCATCGTCGTGTTGGAGCGTTTGGTCAGGTAATTGTCAGGTAATCCTCCAACTGCCATATCTGCCCTATAAGACCTATCTAGGACTCAAAAACACTTTTGGTGATGTGTTCGTGTGTGTATTAACAGAATCCGATGCGTGGGAGCGCATTTCAGGACATCTGAATTTTTTGCTACTTTTGTATAGCTAGCATCGTCGTGTTGGAGCGTTTGGTCAGGTAATTGTCAGGTAATCCTCCAACTGCCATATCTGCCCTATAAGACCTATCTAGGACTTAAAAACACTTTTGGTGATGTGTTCGTGTGTGTATTAACAGAATCCGATGCGTGGGAGCGCATTTCAGGACATCTGAATTTTTTGCTACTTTTGTATAGCTAGCATCGTCGTGTTGGAGCGTTTGGTCAGGTAATTGTCAGGTAATTGTCAGGTAATCCTCCAACTGCCATATCTGCCCTATAAGACCTATCTAGGACTTAAAAACACTTTTGGTGATGTGTTCGTGTGTGTATTAACAGAATCCGATGCGTGGGAGCGCATTTCAGGACATCTGAATTTTTTGCTACTTTTGTATAGCTAGCATCGTCGTGTTGGAGCGTTTGGTCAGGTAATTGTCAGGTAATCCTCCAACTGCCATATCTGCCCTATTAGACCTATCTAGGACTTAAAAACACTTTTGGTGATGTGTTCGTGTGTGTATTAACAGAATCCGATGCGTGGGAGCGCATTTCAGGACATCTGAATTTTTTGCTACTTTTGTATAGCTAGCATCGTCGTGTTGGAGCGTTTGGTCAGGTAATTGTCAGGTAATCCTCCAACTGCCATATCTGCCCTATTAGACCTATCTAGGACTTAAAAACACTTTTGGTGATGTGTTCGTGTGTGTATTAACAGAATCCGATGCGTGGGAGCGCATTTCAGGACATCTGAATTTTTTGCTACTTTTGTATAGCTAGCATCGTCGTGTTGGAGCGTTTGGTCAGGTAATTGTCAGGTAATCCTCCAACTGCCATATCTGCCCTATAAGACCTATCTAGGACTTAAAAACACTTTTGGTGATGTGTTCGTGTGTGTATTAACAGAACCCGATGCGTGGGAGCGCATTTCAGGACATCTGAATTTTTTGCTACTTTTGTATAGCTAGCATCGTCGTGTTGGAGCGTTTGGTCAGGTAATCTTCCAACTGCCATATCTTCCCTATTAGACCTATCTAGGACTTAAAAACACTTTTGGTGATGTGTTCGTGTGTGTATTAACAGAATCCGATGCGTGGGAGCGCATTTCAGGACATCTGAATTTTTTGCTACTTTTGTATAGCTAGCATCGTCGTGTTGGAGCGTTTGGTCAGGTAATTGTCAGGTAATCCTCCAACTGCCATATCTGCCCTATAAGACCTATCTAGGACTTAAAAACACTTTTGGTGATGTGTTCGTGTGTGTATTAACAGAATCCGATGCGTGGGAGCGCATTTCAGGACATCTGAATTTTTTGCTACTTTTGTATAGCTAGCATCGTCGTGTTGGAGCGTTTGGTCAGGTAATCTTCCAACTGCCATATCTTCCCTATTAGACCTATCTAGGACTTAAAAACACTTTTGGTGATGTGTTCGTGTGTGTATTAACAGAATCCGATGCGTGGGAGCGCATTTCAGGACATCTGAATTTTTTGCTACTTTTGTATAGCTAGCATCGTCGTGTTGGAGCGTTTGGTCAGGTAATCCTCCAACTGCCATATCTGCCCTATTAGACCTATCTAGGACTTAAAAACACTTTTGGTGATGTGTTCGTGTGTGTATTAACAGAATCCGATGCGTGGGAGCGCATTTCAGGACATCTGAATTTTTTGCTACTTTTGTATAGCTAGCATCGTCGTGTTGGAGCGTTTGGTCAGGTAATCTTCCAACTACCATATCTTCCCTATTAGACCTATCTAGGACTTAAAAACACTTTTGGTGATGTGTTCGTGTGTGTATTAACAGAATCCGATGCGTGGGAGCGCATTTCAGGACATCTGAATTTTTTGCTACTTTTGTATAGCTAGCATCGTCGTGTTGGAGCGTTTGGTCAGGTAATCTTCCAACTGCCATATCTTCCCTATTAGACCTATCTAGGACTTAAAAACACTTTTGGTGATGTGTTCGTGTGTGTATTAACAGAATCCGATGCGTGGGAGCGCATTTCAGGACATCTGAATTTTTTGCTACTTTTGTATAGCTAGCATCGTCGTGTTGGAGCGTTTGGTCAGGTAATTGTCAGGTAATCCTCCAACTGCCATATCTGCCCTATAAGACCTATCTAGGACTTAAAAACACTTTTGGTGATGTGTTCGTGTGTGTATTAACAGAATCCGATGCGTGGGAGCGCATTTCAGGACATCTGAATTTTTTGCTACTTTTGTATAGCTAGCATCGTCGTGTTGGAGCGTTTGGTCAGGTAATCCTCCAACTGCCATATCTGCCCTATTAGACCTATCTAGGACTTAAAAACACTTTTGGTGATGTGTTCGTGTGTGTATTAACAGAATCCGATGCGTGGGAGCGCATTTCAGGACATCTGAATTTTTTGCTACTTTTGTATAGCTAGCATCGTCGTGTTGGAGCGTTTGGTCAGGTAATCCTCCAACTGCACTATCTTCCCTATTAGACCTATCTAGGACTTAAAAACACTTTTGGTGATGTGTTCGTGTGTGTATTAACAGAATCCGATGCGTGGGAGCGCATTTCAGGACATCTGAATTTTTTGCTACTTTTGTATAGCTAGCATCGTCGTGTTGGAGCGTTTGGTCAGGTAATTGTCAGGTAATCCTCCAACTGCCATATCTGCCCTATTAGACCTATCTAGGACTTAAAAACACTTTTGGTGATGTGTTCGTGTGTGTATTAACAGAATCCGATGCGTGGGAGCGCATTTCAGGACATCTGAATTTTTTGCTACTTTTGTATAGCTAGCATCGTCGTGTTGGAGCGTTTGGTCAGGTAATTGTCAGGTAATCCTCCAACTGCCATATCTGCCCTATTAGACCTATCTAGGATTTAAAAACACTTTTGGTGATGTGTTCGTGTGTGTATTAACAGAATCCGATGCGTGGGAGCGCATTTCAGGACATCTGAATTTTTTGCTACTTTTGTATAGCTAGCATCGTCGTGTTGGAGCGTTTGGTCAGGTAATTGTCAGGTAATCCTCCAACTGCCATATCTGCCCTATAAGACCTATCTAGGACTTAAAAACACTTTTGGTGATGTGTTCGTGTGTGTATTAACAGAATCCGATGCGTGGGAGCGCATTTCAGGACATCTGAATTTTTTGCTACTTTTGTATAGCTAGCATCGTCGTGTTGGAGCGTTTGGTCAGGTAATTGTCAGGTAATCCTCCAACTGCCATATCTGCCCTATTAGACCTATCTAGGACTTAAAAACACTTTTGGTGATGTGTTCGTGTGTGTATTAACAGAATCCGATGCGTGGGAGCGCATTTCAGGACATCTGAATTTTTTGCTACTTTTGTATAGCTAGCATCGTCGTGTTGGAGCGTTTGGTCAGGTAATCCTCCAACTGCCATATCTGCCCTATTAGACCTATCTAGGACTCAAAAACACTTTTGGTGATGTGTTCGTGTGTGTATTAACAGAATCCGATGCGTGGGAGCGCATTTCAGGACATCTGAATTTTTTGCTACTTTTGTATAGCTAGCATCGTCGTGTTGGAGCGTTTGGTCAGGTAATTGTCAGGTAATCCTCCAACTGCCATATCTGCCCTATAAGACCTATCTAGGACTCAAAAACACTTTTGGTGATGTGTTCGTGTGTGTATTAACAGAATCCGATGCGTGGGAGCGCATTTCAGTACATCTGAATTTTTTGCTACTTTTGTATGCTAGCATCGTCGTGTTGGAGCGTTTGGTCAGGTAATCTTCCAACTGCCATATCTGCCCTATTAGACCTATCTAGGACTTAAAAACACTTTTGGTGATGTGTTCGTGTGTGTATTAACAGAATCCGATGCGTGGGAGCGCATTTCAGGACATCTGAATTTTTTGCTACTTTTGTATAGCTAGCATCGTCGTGTTGGAGCGTTTGGTCAGGTAATTGTCAGGTAATCCTCCAACTGCCATATCTGCCCTATAAGACCTATCTAGGACTTAAAAACACTTTTGGTGATGTGTCGTGTGTGTATTAACAGAATCCGATGCGTGGGAGCGCATTTCAGGACATCTGAATTTTTTGCTACTTTTGTATAGCTAGCATCGTCGTGTTGGAGCGTTTGGTCAGGTAATTGTCAGGTAATCCTCCAACTGCCATATCTGCCCTATTAGACCTATCTAGGACTTAAAAACACTTTTGGTGATGTGTTCGTGTGTGTATTAACAGAATCCGATGCGTGGGAGCGCATTTCAGGACATCTGAATTTTTTGCTACTTTTGTATAGCTAGCATCGTCGTGTTGGAGCGTTTGGTCAGGTAATTGTCAGGTAATCCTCCAACTGCCATATCTGCCCTATTAGACCTATCTAGGACTTAAAAACACTTTTGGTGATGTGTTCGTGTGTGTATTAACAGAATCCGATGCGTGGGAGCGCATTTCAGGACATCTGAATTTTTTGCTACTTTTGTATAGCTAGCATCGTCGTGTTGGAGCGTTTGGTCAGGTAATCATCCAACTGCCATATCTTCCCTATTAGACCTATCTAGGACTTAAAAACACTTTGGTGATGTGTTCGTGTGTGTATAACAGAATCCGATGCGTGGGAGCGCATTTCAGGACATCTGAATTTTTTGCTACTTTTGTATAGCTAGCATCGTCGTGTTGGAGCGTTTGGTCAGGTAATTGTCAGGTAATCCTCCAACTGCCATATCTGCCCTATAAGACCTATCTAGGACTTAAAAACACTTTTGGTGATGTGTTCGTGTGTGTATTAACAGAATCCGATGCGTGGGAGCGCATTTCAGGACATCTGAATTTTTTGCTACTTTTGTATAGCTAGCATCGTCGTGTTGGAGCGTTTGGTCAGGTAATCTTCCAACTGCCATATCTTCCCTATTAGACCTATCTAGGACTTAAAAACACTTTTGGTGATGTGTTCGTGTGTGTATTAACAGAATCCGATGCGTGGGGAGCGCATTTCAGGACATCTGAATTTTTTGCTACTTTTGTATAGCTAGCATCGTCGTGTTGGAGCGTTTGGTCAGGTAATTCCTCCAACTGCCATATCTGCCCTATTAGACCTATCTAGGACTTAAAAACACTTTTGGTGATGTGTTCGTGTATGTATTAACAGAATCCGATGCGTGGGAGCGCATTTCAGGACATCTGAATTTTTTGCTACTTTTGTATAGCTAGCATCGTCGTGTTGGAGCGTTTGGTCAGGTAATCCTCCAACTGCCATATCTGCCTCTATTAGACCTATCTAGGACTTAAGAACACTTTTGGTGATGTGTTCGTGTGTGTATTAACAGAATCCGATGCGTTGGGAGCGCATGTCAAGGACATCTGAATTTTTTGCTACTTTTGTATAGCTAGCATCGTCGTGTTGGAGCGTTTGGTCAGGTAATCTTCCAACTGCCATATCTGCCCTATTAGACTATCTAGGACTTAAAAACACTTTTGGTGATGTGTTCGTGTGTGTATTAACAGAATCCGATGCGTGGGAGCGCATTTCAGGACATCTGAATTTTTTGCTACTTTTGTATAGCTAGCATCGTCGTGTTGGAGCGTTTGGTCAGGTAATCCTCCAACTGCCATATCTGCCCTATTAGACCTATCTAGGACTTAAAACACTTTTGGTGATGTGTTCGTGTGTGTATTAACAGAATCCGATGCGTGGGGGCGCATTTCAGGACATCTGAATTTTTTGCTACTTTTGTATAGCTAGCATCGTCGTGTTGGAGCGTTTGGTCAGGTAATTGTTCAGGTAATCCTCCAACTGCCCATATCTGCCCT
>CAXITZ010000078.1:0-55000 GCA_964034865.1 Eristalis intricaria
ATTGCGCGCCGTACCGCAAAATATTTTTGGACACTAGGTGTCCAGAAATATATTGCGCGCCATACCCCAAATATTTCTGGACACTAGGTTTCCAGAAATATTGCGCGCCATACCGCAAAATATTTTTGGACACTAGGTGTCCAGAAATGCATTGCGCGACACTAGGTGTCCAGAAATATATTGCGCGCCGTACCGCAAAATATTTCTGGACAGAAATATATTGCGCGGCATACCGCAAAATATTTTTGGACACTAGGTGTCCAGAAATATATTGCGCGCCGTACCGCAAAATATTTTTGGACACTAGGTGTCCAGAAATATATTGCGCGCCGTACCGCAAAATATTTTTGGACACTAGGTCTCCAGAAATATATTGCGCGCCATACCGCAAAATATTTCTGGACACTAGGTTTCCAGAAATATATTGCGCGCCATACCGCAAAATATTTCTGGACATTAGGTTTCCAAAAATATATTGCGCGCCATACCGCAAAATATTTCTGGACACTAGGTTTCCAAAAATATATTGCGCGCCATACCGCAAAATATTTCTGGACACTAGTTGTCCAGAAATATATTGCGCGCCATACCGTAAAATATTTTTGGACACTAGGTGTCCAGAAATGCATTGCGCGACACTAGGTGTCCAGAAATATATTGCGCGCCGTACCGCAAAATATTTCTGGACAGAAATATATTGCGCGGCATACCGCAAAATATTTTTGGACACTAGGTGTCCAGAAATATATTGCGCGCCGTACCGCAAAATATTTTTGGACACTAGGTGTCCAGAAATATATTGCGCGCCGTACCGCAAAATATTTTTGGACACTAGGTCTCCAGAAATATATTGCGCGCCATACCGCAAAATATTTCTGGACACTAGGTTTCCAGAAATATATTGCGCGCCATACCGCAAAATATTTCTGGACATTAGGTTTCCAAAAATATATTGCGCGCCATACCGCAAAATATTTCTGGACACTAGGTTTCCAAAAATATATTGCGCGCCATACCGCAAAATATTTCTGGACACTAGTTGTCCAGAAATATATTGCGCGCCATACCGTAAAATATTTTTGGACACTAGGTGTCCAGAAATATACTGCGCGCCATACCGCAAAATATTTCTGGACATTAGGTGTCCCGAAATATATTGCGCGCTGTACCGCAAAATATTTTTGGAGACTAGGTGTCCAGAAATATATTGCGCGCCGTACCGTAAAATATTTTTGGACACTAGGTGTCCAGAAATATACTGCGCGCCATACCGCAAAATATTTCTGGACACTAGGAGTCCAGAAATATATTGCGCGCCATACCGCAAAATATTTTTGGACACTAGGTGTCCAGAAATATATTGCGCGCCATACCCCAAATATTTCTGGACACTAGGTTTCCAGAAATATATTGCGCGCCGTACCGCAAAATATTTTTGGACACTAGGTGTCCAGAAATATATTGCGCGCCATACCCCAAATATTTCTTGACACTAGGTTTCCAGAAATATATTGCGCGCCGTACCGCAAAATATTTTTGGACACTAGGTGTCCAGAAATATATTGCGCGCCATACCCCAAATATTTCTGGACACTAGGTTTCCAGAAATATTGCGCGCCATACCGCAAAATATTTTTGGACACTAGGTGTCCAGAAATATATTGCGCGCCAAACCGCAAAATATTTTTCCACACTAGGTGTCCAGAAATATATTGCGCGCCATACCGCAAAATATTTCTGGACACTAGGTGTCCAGAAATATATTGCGCGCCGTACCGCAAAATATTTTTGGACACTAGGTGTCCAGAAATATATTGCGCGCCGTACCGCAAAATATTTTTGGACACTAGGTGTCCAGAAATATATTGCGCGCCGTACCGCAAAATATTTTTGGACACTAGGTGTCCAGAAATATATTGCGCGCCGTACCGCAAAATATTTTTGGACACTAGGGGTCCAGAAATATAATGCGCGCCGTACCGCAAAATATTTTTGGACACTACGTGTCCATAAATATATTGCGCGCCGTACCGCAAAATATTTTTGGACACTAGGTGTCCAGAAATATATTGCGCGCCGTACCGCAAAATATTTTTGGACACTAGGTGTCCAGAAATATATTGCGCGCCGTACCGCAAAATATTTTTGGACACTAGTTGTCCAGAAATATATTGCGCGCCATACCGTAAAATATTTTTGGACACTAGGTGTCCAGAAATATACTGCGCGCCATACCGCAAAATATTTCTGGACACTAGGAGTCCAGAAATATATTGCGCGCCATACCGCAAAATATTTCTGGACATTAGGTGTCCCGAAATATATTGCGCGCCGTACCGCAAAATATTTTTGGAGACTAGGTGTCCAGAAATATATTGCGCGCCGTACCGTAAAATATTTTTGGACACTAGGTGTCCAGAAATATATTGCGCGCCGTACCGCAAAATATTTTTGGACACTAGGTGTCCAGAAATATACTGCGCGCCATACCGCAAAATATTTCTGGACACTAGGAGTCCAGAAATATATTGCGCGCCATACCGCAAAATATTTCTGGACATTAGGTGTCCAGAAATATATTGCGCGCCATACCGCAAAATATTTCTGGACACTAGGTTTCCAAAAATATATTGCGCGCCATACCGCAAAATATTTCTGGACACTAGTTGTCCAGAAATATATTGCGCGCCATACCGTAAAATATTTTTGGACACTAGGTGTCCAGAAATATACTGCGCGCCATACCGCAAAATATTTCTGGACATTAGGTGTCCCGAAATATATTGCGCGCTGTACCGCAAAATATTTTTGGAGACTAGGTGTCCAGAAATATATTGCGCGCCGTACCGTAAAATATTTTTGGACACTAGGTGTCCAGAAATATACTGCGCGCCATACCGCAAAATATTTCTGGACACTAGGAGTCCAGAAATATATTGCGCGCCATACCGCAAAATATTTTTGGACACTAGGTGTCCAGAAATATATTGCGCGCCATACCCCAAATATTTCTGGACACTAGGTTTCCAGAAATATATTGCGCGCCGTACCGCAAAATATTTTTGGACACTAGGTGTCCAGAAATATATTGCGCGCCATACCCCAAATATTTCTGGACACTAGGTTTCCAGAAATATTGCGCGCCATACCGCAAAATATTTTTGGACACTAGGTGTCCAGAAATATATTGCGCGCCATACCGCAAAATATTTTTCCACACTAGGTGTCCAGAAATATATTGCGCGCCATACCGCAAAATATTTCTGGACACTAGGTGTCCAGAAATATATTGCGCGCCGTACCGCAAAATATTTTTGGACACTAGGTGTCCAGAAATATATTGCGCGCCGTACCGCAAAATATTTTTGGACACTAGGTGTCCAGAAATATATTGCGCGCCGTACCGCAAAATATTTTTGGACACTAGGTGTCCAGAAATATATTGCGCGCCATACCGCAAAATATTTCTGGCGCGCAATATATTATTTTTATATTATATATTTTTATATTATATATTGCGCGCCATACCGCAAAATATTTCTGGACACTAGGTGTATATTGCGCGCCGTACCGCAAAATATTTTTGGACACAAGGTGTCCAGAAATATATTGCGCGCCGTACCGCAAAATATTTTTGGACACTAGGTGTCCAGAAATATATTGCGTGCCATACTGCAAAATATTTCTGGACACTAGGTGTCCAGAAATATATTGCGCGCCGTACCGCAAAATATTTTTGGACACTAGGTGTCCAGAAATATATTGCGCGCCGTACCGCATAATATTTTTGGACATTAGGTGTCCAGGTGTCCAGAAATATATTGCGCGCTGTACCGCAAAATATTTTTGGACACTAGGTGTCCAGAAATATATTGCGCGCCATACCGCAAAATATTTTTTCCACACTAGGTGTCCAGAAATATATTGCGCGCCGTACCGCATAATATTTCTGGACACTAGGTGTCCAGAAATATATTGCGCGCCGTACCGCAAAATATTTCTGGACAGAAATATATTGCGCGGCATACCGCAAAATATTTTTGGACACTAGGTGTCCAGAAATATATTGCGCGCCGTACCGCAAAATATTTTTGGACACTAGGTGTCCAGAAATATATTGCGCGCCGTACCGCAAAATATTTTTGGACACTAGGTCTCCAGAAATATATTGCGCGCCATACCGCAAAATATTTCTGGACACTAGGTTTCCAGAAATATATTGCGCGCCATACCGCAAAATATTTCTGGACATTAGGTTTCCAAACATATATTGCGCGCCATACCGCAAAATATTTCTGGACACTAGGTTTCCAAAAATATATTGCGCGCCATACCGCAAAATATTTCTGGACACTAGTTGTCCAGAAATATATTGCGCGCCATACCGTAAAATATTTTTGGACACTAGGTGTCCAGAAATATACTGCGCGCCATACCGCAAAATATTTCTGGACATTAGGTGTCCCGAAATATATTGCGCGCTGTACCGCAAAATATTTTTGGAGACTAGGTGTCCAGAAATATATTGCGCGCCGTACCGTAAAATATTTTTGGACACTAGGTGTCCAGAAATATACTGCGCGCCATACCGCAAAATATTTCTGGACACTAGGAGTCCAGAAATATATTGCGCGCCATACCGCAAAATATTTTTGGACACTAGGTGTCCAGAAATATATTGCGCGCCATACCCCAAATATTTCTGGACACTAGGTTTCCAGAAATATATTGCGCGCCGTACCGCAAAATATTTTTGGACACTAGGTGTCCAGAAATATATTGCGCGCCATACCCCAAATATTTCTGGACACTAGGTTTCCAGAAATATATTGCGCGCCGTACCGCAAAATATTTTTGGACACTAGGTGTCCAGAAATATATTGCGCGCCATACCCCAAATATTTCTGGACACTAGGTTTCCAGAAATATTGCGCGCCATACCGCAAAATATTTTTGGACACTAGGTGTCCAGAAATATATTGCGCGCCAAACCGCAAAATATTTTTCCACACTAGGTGTCCAGAAATATATTGCGCGCCATACCGCAAAATATTTCTGGACACTAGGTGTCCAGAAATATATTACGCGCCGTACCGCAAAATATTTTTGGACACTAGGTGTCCAGAAATATATTGCGCGCCGTACCGCAAAATATTTTTGGACACTAGGTGTCCAGAAATATATTGCGCGCCGTACCGCAAAATATTTTTGGACACTAGGTGTCCAGAAATATATTGCGCGCCGTACCGCAAAATATTTTTGGACACTAGGGGTCCAGAAATATAATGCGCGCCGTACCGCAAAATATTTTTGGACACTACGTGTCCAGAAATATATTGCGCGCCGTACCGCAAAATATTTTTGGACACTAGGTGTCCAGAAATATATTGCGCGCCGTACCGCAAAATATTTTTGGACACTAGGTGTCCAGAAATATATTGCGCGCCGTACCGCAAAATATTTTTGGACACTAGGTGTCCAGAAATATATTGCGCGCCGTACCGCAAAATATTTTTGGACACTAGTTGTCCAGAAATATATTGCGCGCCATACCGTAAAATATTTTTGGACACTAGGTGTCCAGAAATATACTGCGCGCCATACCGCAAAATATTTCTGGACACTAGGAGTCCAGAAATATATTGCGCGCCATACCGCAAAATATTTCTGGACATTAGGTGTCCCGAAATATATTGCGCGCCGTACCGCAAAATATTTTTGGAGACTAGGTGTCCAGAAATATATTGCGCGCCGTACCGTAAAATATTTTTGGACACTAGGTGTCCAGAAATATATTGCGCGCCGTACCGCAAAATATTTTTGGACACTAGGTGTCCAGAAATATACTGCGCGCCATACCGCAAAATATTTCTGGACACTAGGAGTCCAGAAATATATTGCGCGCCATACCGCAAAATATTTCTGGACATTAGGTGTCCAGAAATATATTGCGCGCCATACCGCAAAATATTTCTGGACACTAGGTTTCCAAAAATATATTGCGCGCCATACCGCAAAATATTTCTGGACACTAGTTGTCCAGAAATATATTGCGCGCCATACCGTAAAATATTTTTGGACACTAGGTGTCCAGAAATATACTGCGCGCCATACCGCAAAATATTTCTGGACATTAGGTGTCCCGAAATATATTGCGCGCTGTACCGCAAAATATTTTTGGAGACTAGGTGTCCAGAAATATATTGCGCGCCGTACCGTAAAATATTTTTGGACACTAGGTGTCCAGAAATATACTGCGCGCCATACCGCAAAATATTTCTGGACACTAGGAGTCCAGAAATATATTGCGCGCCATACCGCAAAATATTTTTGGACACTAGGTGTCCAGAAATATACTGCGCGCCATACCCCAAATATTTCTGGACACTAGGTTTCCAGAAATATATTGCGCGCCGTACCGCAAAATATTTTTGGACACTAGGTGTCCAGAAATATATTGCGCGCCATACCCCAAATATTTCTGGACACTAGGTTTCCAGAAATATTGCGCGCCATACTGCAAAATATTTTTGGACACTAGGTGTCCAGAAATATATTGCGCGCCATACCGCAAAATATTTTTCCACACTAGGTGTCCAGAAATATATTGCGCGCCATACCGCAAAATATTTCTGGACACTAGGTGTCCAGAAATATATTGCGCGCCGTACCGCAAAATATTTTTGGACACTAGGTGTCCAGAAATATATTGCGCGCCGTACCGCAAAATATTTTTGGACACTAGGTGTCCAGAAATATATTGCGCGCCGTACCGCAAAATATTTTTGGACACTAGGTGTCCAGAAATATATTGCGCGCCATACCGCAAAATATTTCTGGCGCGCAATATATTATTTTTATATTATATATTTTTATATTATATATTGCGCGCCATACCGCAAAATATTTCTGGACACTAGGTGTATATTGCGCGCCGTACCGCAAAATATTTTTGGACACTAGGTGTCCAGAAATATATTGCGTGCCATACTGCAAAATATTTCTGGACACTAGGTGTCCAGAAATATATTGCGCGCCGTACCGCAAAATATTTTTGGACACTAGGTGTCCAGAAATATATTGCGCGCCGTACCGCATAATATTTTTGGACATTAGGTGTCCAGGTGTCCAGAAATATATTGCGCGCTGTACCGCAAAATATTTTTGGACACTAGGTGTCCAGAAATATATTGCGCGCCATACCGCAAAATATTTTTCCACACTAGGTGTCCAGAAATATATTGCGCGCCGTACCGCATAATATTTCTGGACACTAGGTGTCCAGAAATATATTGCGCGCCGTACCGCAATTTTTTTTTGGACACTAGGTGTCCAGAAATATATTGCGCGCCATACCGCAAAATTTTTGCGCGCCATGAACACTAGGTGTCCAGAAATATATTGCGCGCCGTACCGCAAAATATTTTTGGACACTAGGTGTCCAGAAATATATTGCGTGCCATACGGCAAAATATTTCTGGACACTAGGTGTCCACCACCTGGACACCTAGTGTCCAGAAATATATTGTGCGCCATACCGCAAAATATTTCTGGACACTAGGAGTCCAGAAATATATTGCGCGCCATACCGCAAAATATTTTTGGACACTAGGTGTCCAGAAATATATTGCGCGCCATACCCCAAATATTTCTGGACACTAGGTTTCCAGAAATATATTGCGCGCCGTACCGCAAAATATTTTTGGACACTAGGTGTCCAGAAATATATTGCGCGCCATACCCCAAATATTTCTGGACACTAGGTTTCCAGAAATATATTGCGCGCCGTACCGCAAAATATTTTTGGACACTAGGTGTCCAGAAATATATTGCGCGCCATACCCCAAATATTTCTGGACACTAGGTTTCCAGAAATATTGCGCGCCATACCGCAAAATATTTTTGGACACTAGGTGTCCAGAAATATATTGCGCGCCAAACCGCAAAATATTTTTCCACACTAGGTGTCCAGAAATATATTGCGCGCCATACCGCAAAATATTTCTGGACACTAGGTGTCCAGAAATATATTACGCGCCGTACCGCAAAATATTTTTGGACACTAGGTGTCCAGAAATATATTGCGCGCCGTACCGCAAAATATTTTTGGACACTAGGTGTCCAGAAATATATTGCGCGCCGTACCGCAAAATATTTTTGGACACTAGGTGTCCAGAAATATATTGCGCGCCGTACCGCAAAATATTTTTGGACACTAGGGGTCCAGAAATATAATGCGCGCCGTACCGCAAAATATTTTTGGACACTACGTGTCCAGAAATATATTGCGCGCCGTACCGCAAAATATTTTTGGACACTAGGTGTCCAGAAATATATTGCGCGCCGTACCGCAAAATATTTTTGGACACTAGGTGTCCAGAAATATATTGCGCGCCGTACCGCAAAATATTTTTGGACACTAGGTGTCCAGAAATATATTGCGCGCCGTACCGCAAAATATTTTTGGACACTAGTTGTCCAGAAATATATTGCGCGCCATACCGTAAAATATTTTTGGACACTAGGTGTCCAGAAATATACTGCGCGCCATACCGCAAAATATTTCTGGACACTAGGAGTCCAGAAATATATTGCGCGCCATACCGCAAAATATTTCTGGACATTAGGTGTCCCGAAATATATTGCGCGCCGTACCGCAAAATATTTTTGGAGACTAGGTGTCCAGAAATATATTGCGCGCCGTACCGTAAAATATTTTTGGACACTAGGTGTCCAGAAATATATTGCGCGCCGTACCGCAAAATATTTTTGGACACTAGGTGTCCAGAAATATACTGCGCGCCATACCGCAAAATATTTCTGGACACTAGGAGTCCAGAAATATATTGCGCGCCATACCGCAAAATATTTCTGGACATTAGGTGTCCAGAAATATATTGCGCGCCATACCGCAAAATATTTCTGGACACTAGGTTTCCAAAAATATATTGCGCGCCATACCGCAAAATATTTCTGGACACTAGTTGTCCAGAAATATATTGCGCGCCATACCGTAAAATATTTTTGGACACTAGGTGTCCAGAAATATACTGCGCGCCATACCGCAAAATATTTCTGGACATTAGGTGTCCCGAAATATATTGCGCGCTGTACCGCAAAATATTTTTGGAGACTAGGTGTCCAGAAATATATTGCGCGCCGTACCGTAAAATATTTTTGGACACTAGGTGTCCAGAAATATACTGCGCGCCATACCGCAAAATATTTCTGGACACTAGGAGTCCAGAAATATATTGCGCGCCATACCGCAAAATATTTTTGGACACTAGGTGTCCAGAAATATACTGCGCGCCATACCCCAAATATTTCTGGACACTAGGTTTCCAGAAATATATTGCGCGCCGTACCGCAAAATATTTTTGGACACTAGGTGTCCAGAAATATATTGCGCGCCATACCCCAAATATTTCTGGACACTAGGTTTCCAGAAATATTGCGCGCCATACTGCAAAATATTTTTGGACACTAGGTGTCCAGAAATATATTGCGCGCCATACCGCAAAATATTTTTCCACACTAGGTGTCCAGAAATATATTGCGCGCCATACCGCAAAATATTTCTGGACACTAGGTGTCCAGAAATATATTGCGCGCCGTACCGCAAAATATTTTTGGACACTAGGTGTCCAGAAATATATTGCGCGCCGTACCGCAAAATATTTTTGGACACTAGGTGTCCAGAAATATATTGCGCGCCGTACCGCAAAATATTTTTGGACACTAGGTGTCCAGAAATATATTGCGCGCCATACCGCAAAATATTTCTGGCGCGCAATATATTATTTTTATATTATATATTTTTATATTATATATTGCGCGCCATACCGCAAAATATTTCTGGACACTAGGTGTATATTGCGCGCCGTACCGCAAAATATTTTTGGACACTAGGTGTCCAGAAATATATTGCGTGCCATACTGCAAAATATTTCTGGACACTAGGTGTCCAGAAATATATTGCGCGCCGTACCGCAAAATATTTTTGGACACTAGGTGTCCAGAAATATATTGCGCGCCGTACCGCATAATATTTTTGGACATTAGGTGTCCAGGTGTCCAGAAATATATTGCGCGCTGTACCGCAAAATATTTTTGGACACTAGGTGTCCAGAAATATATTGCGCGCCATACCGCAAAATATTTTTCCACACTAGGTGTCCAGAAATATATTGCGCGCCGTACCGCATAATATTTCTGGACACTAGGTGTCCAGAAATATATTGCGCGCCGTACCGCAATTTTTTTTTGGACACTAGGTGTCCAGAAATATATTGCGCGCCATACCGCAAAATTTTTGCGCGCCATGAACACTAGGTGTCCAGAAATATATTGCGCGCCGTACCGCAAAATATTTTTGGACACTAGGTGTCCAGAAATATATTGCGTGCCATACGGCAAAATATTTCTGGACACTAGGTGTCCACCACCTGGACACCTAGTGTCCAGAAATATATTGTGCGCCATACCGCAAAATATTTCTGGACACTAGGTGTCCAGAAATATATTGCGCGCCGTACCGCAAAATATTTTTGGACACTAGGTGTCCAGAAATATATTGCGCGCCGTACCGCATAATATTTTTGGACATTAGGTGTCCAGAAATATATTGCGCGCCGTACCGCATAATATTTTTGGACATTAGGTGTCCAGGTGTCCAGAAATATATTGCGCGCTGTACCGCAAAATATTTTTGGACACTAGGTGTCCAGAAATATATTGCGCGCCATACCGCAAAATATTTCTGGACACTAGGTGTATATTTTTGGACACTAGGTGTCCAGAAATATATTGCGCGCCGTACCGCAAAATATTTTTGGACACTAGGGGTCCAGAAATATAATGCGCGCCGTACCGCAAAATATTTTTGGACAGTACGTGTCCAGAAATATATTGCGCGCCGTACCGCAAAATATTTTTGGACACTAGGTGTCCAGAAATATATTGCGTGCCATACCGCAAAATATTTCTGGACACTAGGTGTCCAGGTGTCCAGAAATATATTGCGCGCTGTACCGCAAAATATTTTTGGACACTAGGTGTCCAGAAATATATTGCGCGCCATACCGCAAAATATTTCTGGACACTAGGTGTATATTTCTGGACACTAGGTGTCCAGAAATATATTGCGCGCCGTACCGCAAATATTTCTGGACATTAGGTGTCCAGAAATATTTTTTATTATTTTTTATTATTCCATTGTTCACATAGATTGTATCTGCAAAGCCGGAAGGGCTTGTCTGCAGAAGACTGGTTTCGATCATATACATTAAGTTAAGTTAAGTTTAAGCGTTCAATTTTTATATTATTTCAATTTACTTTAACACAATAATTCAATATGAAGAAAAAAAAAAAAAACAAAAAAATTACGTTACAGAAATGAAAACAAGTAGATTTTTTACAAGCTGGATGCTAAGTACATTTCTTTGGTTTTTCTTAAAATTTCAGTTTTTGTTAGGTTGCGAAATTCTTTTGGAAGTTCGTTAAGCACTGATGGAACTGCAACATTAAGCGTCCTTCTTCCGTACTCGTTCCAATACCTCGGGACTTCATAGACCTGTTGTTGTCTTCTTCTGGTATTTACTGCTTGTTGCGTCAGAGTTCTGTAAGCATCGTCGTTGTAGAAGTGAGCAAGGATTTCTAGATTGTAGATCTGTTGAATATTCAGAAGATTTTGAGCTCCAGGGTTGAGTCTGGGGTTGTGCACTAATTTTTGCAGGCGCACATGTGTTCTTTGTAGGGATTGCATTTGCGATGCTTTTCCCCACGCTAATACGCCATATCTCATATGTGATTCAACTAAACCAAAATAGCATTGTCTAAGAACTTCAGGTGTGCAGAAATTTTTAAGATGGAAGAGTGCGTAAGCGGATCGACACAATTTCTGTTTTATTTCTCTTATGTGGTAGCTCCATTTAAAGTTGTAATCAACGGTGAGTCCAAGATACTTGTATGTTGACACATTGTCGATGTATCCGTTGCATCTATCATTTTCTTTAACGTTACATCCATTCATGTGAAGACATTCTGTGTCATGCATTTTTATCTTGATTTTAGTTTTTGGGATATGCGGGGGACGAATATGCATTACCTTTGTCTTCAGTGCGTTAATAATTAATCCATGGTCGTGACACCAAGCTGTGATTCTATTAAATTCTATTTGCAATAAGCTTGCAGCTTCATTTACGTTCCTATGGCTAATTACAATCGCTGTATCGTCCGCGTATGCGTATCCCGTGCTGTACTTCAGCAATGACATCAGATCATTGGCGTAGATAATAAATAGGAGAGGGCCTAGTTTTGATCCCTGTGGTACACCATATACAACATCTTCATCTTCACTTAAGAATTCGCCAATTTTAACTTTAAATTTTCGGTCTCTTAAGTAGTTTTCAAACCATGATAATATACTGCCCCGAACACCAATCCTTTCTAACTGTCTCAGTAATTGTTTGTGACTTAATGTATCGAAGGCTTTTTTAAAATCAATGAATAGAACCACTGTGCTTTGATTTTTATCCAGGCTTTGGTTTATTTTATTCGCAAAAATTGCCAGCAGATGGTTGATGCTCTTGTTTTTACGAAAACCAAATTGATTTTTATTCAGGATTTTAAATTTTTCCACATATCCGTATAGCCTCGTTGCCAATACTTCCTCCATAACCTTGTCGACAGATGATAAAATAGAAATGGGTCTGTAGTTCACAATTTGGTTCATCTTTCCGCTTTTGTATATTGGCCGAACTACTGATGTTTTCAGAAGGTGCGGAACTGTTGCTTGGTCTAAACTCATATTTATAAGCTTCGTTATCAGAGGCGAAAGGTACTCTGCACTTATTCTTAGATCTATTGGTCTTATCTCGTCTATTCCGGCTGACTTGTTGCACTTTAGCGAATGAAGTACATTCTTAACCTCGGTATCAGTTACATATTGTACATATATAGAGTTTTGTACACTGTTCGAACTGCCACGAAATGTTGTTTTATTGCACTCGTGGACTGTATTACAAATTTCCAATGATAGCGTTTTTGCGAATTTGTTCGGTAGGTCATTCAAATTTTCTTCATGTGCAAAATTCTTTTTTATAATGTCATCTATATTGTTCGATCTCTTTCCAAGTAATGCATTAACAATCTTCCACTTATCCTTTGGGTTGTTTTTACTCTCTTGGAATTTCTGTTTGTAGAAGTTTGATTTTATTCGTTTTATTTTTTTGTTAAGCTCGTTTCTGTATAGTTTATACTCATTGTGATAGTCCGCATTTCGTCTGTTGTTTTTGTACCTTCTGTATAGTCTATCACGTTCTTTGCATTCGCATTTCAGGTCTGCGGTGGCCCAACTGTGTTCAGTGCTTCTTTTCTTACTTGTAACAGTTGACGATGTTACTATATTATTAAGTACTTCCTTGAGGTGCTGATATAATTCATTTACATCTGTGTGTGAATTTAACTCGTCCCAGTTGAAATCTTTTATTTTTTGTGCTACTGCTTGAGTTAGTACGTATCGCTCTTTACTGGATTTGCTTATAACTGCATCAGCTTTGATTCCACAATACAAGGCATAGTGGTCTGAGATACATACTTCGATCACCGCAGATTTGATTTCAACATTTTTTGCTCTTATCAAGCAGTGATCAATTAATGTTTTTGTGTTTCTTATTAAATCATCACGAGTGTGAGAGAGTATGCAATTGTTGAGACCTTTTGCAGCTATCATCGACATATATTCGCACACATCTGCATTAGTCTTGTCTTTTAAATTTATGTTGACATCGCCCATAACTATTAAATTCCTTTTTGCTTCGATTACATCAAAATGTTCATTAAGCTCACGAATGAAATGTTTAACATTTAACTTCGGTGGCCTGTATACTGATATTACTGAAGCTTCAAAATTGCCTCGTTTTACATTTAGAGAGACGTTTTCATACATTTTTGTTTTTCGTTCTACTTTTTCATACATTACATTATTTTTTACATATATGGCTATACCTCCTCCTCTGGAATTACTTCTTGTAAAAAATTCACTGCTGTATCCATCAATTCCATACTGATTTTTTTCCCCTTCGGTTATATTAATCTCACACAACATAATAACATCTACTTTTGACAGAAAATCATTCACATACAACATAAATTCATTCCAGTTCGTTCTTAACGATCTTAAATTTAGAGATATGCAAGAAAATTCATTGCTGTTATTTTTTATATAGGAAGAGGCTTCATCTTGCGATTTCACAATTTTAAAATTTAAATTTTCTAATTCATTTGTGTTGTTTTCCATTTTTGGTGTGTCAATTTTGTGCATGAGTGTACTTAAGAAATTATAGGAATATTATAGCAGAAAAACATATGATTATGACATTTTGTCAATATCGTTGATCGTTTGGATCTCAATAGTACGGTCTCCTTCTGATTTTTTTGCTAATACCTTATAATTCTTGAACCAAACAAATTTCCAATTATTTGATTTTGCTTTTGTTTTTGTAAGCCAAATTAGTTTTTTGAAGTGAGGTGTTAATTGTTCGTTGATGTATATATTCTGATTCGCGTATGCCGGATTGCATTCTTTACGCGAAGCAGAACATATCTCCCCATATTTCAGCGTTCTCTTTTGTTTTGTTCGTTCTAGGAATGTAATTTTAGTTTGCTTCCTAGTGAAGCTAACCACAATGTTTCTCATCTGTTTGTTTTTTCTGTCGGGATAAGAATAGAGTTCTTCGCCATCGCTCTCTGTAATCGGAGTGTTCAATGTGTTGCCTATTGACTTTAATAAGTCGAAAGCATTTTCAGTGCTTGACATTGGAACATTCTTTATCTCTACATTTTTATCAATTTGTTTTTGTTCTAGACTATTGACCTGAGTCTGTAATCCAGATATTTGGAAGTCCTTGATTTCTATTTGTTTTTTGTATTCTTCAATTTCCTTCTTAAACGTTTGAAGTATTTCATTGTTTTTCGTGAGTGTCCAGAAAGGTGTCCAGAAATATACTGCGCGCCATACCTATATATATATATTTCTGGACACCTAGTGTCCAGAAATATTTTGCGCGCCGTACCGCAAAATATTTTTGGACACTAGGGGTCCAGAAATATAATGCGCGCCGTACCGCAAAATATTTTTGGACACTACGTGTCCAGAAATATATTGCGCGCCGTACCGCAAAATATTTTTGGACACTAGGTGTCCAGAAATATATTGCGCGCCGTACCGCAAAATATTTTTGGACACTAGGGGTCCAGAAATATAATGCGCGCCGTACCGCAAAATATTTTTGGACACTAGGGGTCCAGAAATATAATGCGCGCCGTACCGCAATATATTTTTGGACACTACGTGTCCAGAAATATATTGCGCGCCGTACCGCAAAATATTTTTGGACACTAGGTGTCCAGAAATATATTGCGCGCTGTACCGCAAAATATTTTTGGACACTAGGGGTCCAGAAATATAATGCGCGCCGTACCGCAAAATATTTTTGGACACTAGGTGTCCAGAAATATATTGCGCGCCATACCGCAAAATATTTTTGGACACTAGGTGTCCAGAAATATATTGCGCCCCATACCGCAAAATATTTCTGGACACTAGGTGTCCAGAAATATATTGCGCGCCGTACCGCAAAATATTTTTGGACACTAGGTGTCCAGAAATATATTGCGCGCCATACCGCAAAATATTTCTGGACACTAGGTGTCCAGAAATATATTGCGCGCCGTACCGCAAAATATTTTTGGACACTAAGTGTCCAGAAATATATTGCGTTCCATACCGCAAAATATTTCTGGACACTAGGTGTCCAGAAATATATTGCGAGCCATACCGCAAAATATTTCTGGACACTAGGTGTCCAGAAATATATTGCGCGCCGTACCGCAAAATATTTTTGGACACTAGGTGTCCAGAAATATATTGCGCGCCATACCGCAAAATATTTTTGGACACTAGGTGTCCAGAAATATATTGCGCGCCGTACCGCAAAATATTTTTGGACACTAGGTGTCCAGAAATATATTGCGCGCCGTACCGCAAAATATTTTTGGACACTAGGGGTCCAGAAATATAATGCGCGCTGTACCGCAAAATATTTTTGGACACTACGTGTCCAGAAATATATTGCGCGCCGTACCGCAAAATATAGAAAATATATTGCGCGACACTAGGTGTCCAGAAATATATTGCGCGCCGTACCGCAAAATATTTTTGGACACTAAGTGTCCAGAAATATATTGCGTTCCATACCGCAAAATATTTCTGGACACTAGGTGTCCAGAAATATATTGCGCGCCATACCGCAAAATATTTCTGGACACTAGGTGTCCAGAAATATATTGCGCGCCGTACCGCAAAATATTTTTGGACACTAGGGGTCCAGAAATATATTGCGTGCCATACCGCAAAATATTTCTGGACACTAGGTGTCCAGAAATATATTGCGCGCTGTACCGCAAAATATTTTTGGACACTAGGGGTCCAGAAATATAATGCGCGCCGTACCGCAAAATATTTTTGGACACTACGTGTCCAGAAATATATTGCGCGCCGTACCGCAAAATATTTTTGGACACTACGTGTCCAGAAATATATTGCGCGCCGTACCGCTAAATATTTTTGGACACTAGGTGTCCAGAAATATATTGCGCGCCATACCGCAAAATATTTCTGGACACTAGGTGTCCAGAAATATATTGCGCGCCATACCGCAAAATATTTCTGGACACTAGGTGTCCAGAAATATATTGCGCGCCGTACCGCAAAATATTTTTGGACACTAAGTGTCCAGAAATATATTGCGTTCCATACCGCAAAATATTTCTGGACACTAGGTGTCCAGAAATATATTGCGCGCCATACCGCAAAATATTTCTGGACACTAGGTGTCCAGAAATATATTGCGCGCCGTACCGCAAAATATTTCTGGACACTAGGTGTCCAGAAATATATTGCGCGCCGTACCGCAAAATATTTTTGGACACTAGGTGTCCAGAAATATATTGCGCGCCATACCGCAAAATATTTTTGGACACTAGGGGTCCAGAAATATAATGCGCGCCGTACCGCAAAATATTTTTGGACACTACGTGTCCAGAAATATATTGCGCGCCGTACCGCAAAATATTTTTGGACACTAGGTGTCCAAAAATATATTGCGCGCTGTACCGCAAAATATTTTTGGACACTAGGGGTCCAGAAATATAATGCGCGCCGTACCGCAAAATATTTTTGGACACTAGGTGTCCAGAAATATATTGCGCGCCATACCGCAAAATATTTTTGGACACTAGGTGTCCAGAAATATATTGCGCCCCATACCGCAAAATATTTCTGGACACTAGGTGTCCAGAAATATATTGCGCGCCGTACCGCAAAATATTTTTGGACACTAGGTGTCCAGAAATATATTGCGCGCCATACCGCAAAATATTTCTGGAAACTAGGTGTCCAGAAATATATTGCGCGCCGTACCGCAAAATATTTTTGGACACTAGGTGTCCAGAAATATATTGCGCGCCGTACCGCAAAATATTTTTGGACACTACGTGTCCAGAAATATATTGCGCGCCGTACCGCTAAATATTTTTGGACACTAGGTGTCCAGAAATATATTGCGCGCCATACCGCAAAATATTTCTGGACACTAGGTGTCCAGAAATATATTGCGCGCCATACCGCAAAATATTTCTGGACACTAGGTGTCCAGAAATATATTGCGCGCCGTACCGCAAAATATTTTTGGACACTAAGTGTCCAGAAATATATTGCGTTCCATACCGCAAAATATTTCTGGACACTAGGTGTCCAGAAATATATTGCGCGCCATACCGCAAAATATTTCTGGACACTAGGTGTCCAGAAATATATTGCGCGCCGTACCGCAAAATATTTTTGGACACTAGGTGTCCAGAAATATATTGCGCGCCGTACCGCAAAATATTTTTGGACACTAGGTGTCCAGAAATATATTGCGCGCCATACCGCAAAATATTTTTGGACACTAGGGGTCCAGAAATATAATGCGCGCCGTACCGCAAAATATTTTTGGACACTACGTGTCCAGAAATATATTGCGCGCCGTACCGCAAAATATTTTTGGACACTAGGTGTCCAGAAATATATTGCGCGCTGTACCGCAAAATATTTTTGGACACTAGGGGTCCAGAAATATAATGCGCGCCGTACCGCAAAATATTTTTGGACACTAGGTGTCCAGAAATATATTGCGCGCCATACCGCAAAATATTTTTGGACACTAGGTGTCCAGAAATATATTGCGCCCCATACCGCAAAATATTTCTGGAAACTAGGTGTCCAGAAATATATTGCGCGCCGTACCGCAAAATATTTTTGGACACTAAGTGTCCAGAAATATATTGCGTTCCATACCGCAAAATATTTCTGGACACTAGGTGTCCAGAAATATATTGCGCGCCATATCGCAAAATATTTCTGGACACTAGGTGTCCAGAAATATATTGCGCGCCGTACCGCAAAATATTTTTGGACACTACGTGTCCAGAAATATATTGCGCGCCGTACCGCAAAATATTTTTGGACACTAGGTGTCCAGAAATATATTGCGCGCCGTACCGCAAAATATTTTTGGACACTAGGGGTCCAGAAATATAATGCGCGCCGTACCGCAAAATATTTTTGGACACTACGTGTCCAGAAATATATTGCGCGCCGTACCGCAAAATATTTTTGGACACTAGGTGTCCAGAAATATATTGCGTGCCATACCGCAAAATATTTCTGGACACTAGGTGTCCAGAAATATATTGCGCGCTGTACCGCAAAATATTTTTGGACACTAGGGGTCCAGAAATATAATGCGCGCCGTACCGCAAAATATTTTTGGACACTACGTGTCCAGAAATATATTGCGCGCCGTACCGCAAAATATTTTTGGACACTACGTGTCCAGAAATATATTGCGCGCCGTACCGCTAAATATTTTTGGACACTAGGTGTCCAGAAATATATTGCGCGCCATACCGCAAAATATTTCTGGACACTAGGTGTCCAGAAATATATTGCGCGCCATACCGCAAAATATTTCTGGACACTAGGTGTCCAGAAATATATTGCGCGCCATACCGCAAAATATTTCTGGACACTAGGTGTCCAGAAATATATTGCGCGCCGTACCGCAAAATATTTTTGGACACTAAGTGTCCAGAAATATATTGCGTTCCATACCGCAAAATATTTCTGGACACTAGGTGTCCAGAAATATATTGCGCGCCATACCGCAAAATATTTCTGGACACTAGGTGTCCAGAAATATATTACGCGCCGTACCGCAAAATATTTTTGGACACTAGGTGTCCAGAAATATATTGCGCGCCGTACCGCAAAATATTTTTGGACACTACGTGTCCAGAAATATATTGCGCGCCGTACCGCTAAATATTTTTGGACACTAGGTGTCCAGAAATATATTGCGCGCCATACCGCAAAATATTTCTGGACACTAGGTGTCCAGAAATATATTGCGCGCCATACCGCAAAATATTTCTGGACACTAGGTGTCCAGAAATATATTGCGCGCCATACCGCAAAATATTTCTGGACACTAGGTGTCCAGAAATATATTGCGCGCCGTACCGCAAAATATTTTTGGACACTAAGTGTCCAGAAATATATTGCGTTCCATACCGCAAAATATTTCTGGACACTAGGTGTCCAGAAATATATTGCGCGCCATACCGCAAAATATTTCTGGACACTAGGTGTCCAGAAATATATTGCGCGCCGTACCGCAAAATATTTTTGGACACTAGGTGTCCAGAAATATATTGCGCGCCGTACCGCAAAATATTTTTGGACACTAGGTGTCCAGAAATATATTGCGCGCCATACCGCAAAATATTTTTGGACACTAGGGGTCCAGAAATATAATGCGCGCCGTACCGCAAAATATTTTTGGACACTACGTGTCCAGAAATATATTGCGCGCCGTACCGCAAAATATTTTTGGACACTAGGTGTCCAGAAATATATTGCGCGCTGTACCGCAAAATATTTTTGGACACTAGGGGTCCAGAAATATAATGCGCGCCGTACCGCAAAATATTTTTGGACACTAGGTGTCCAGAAATATATTGCGCGCCATACCGCAAAATATTTTTGGACACTAGGTGTCCAGAAATATATTGCGCCCCATACCGCAAAATATTTCTGGACACTAGGTGTCCAGAAATATATTGCGCGCCGTACCGCAAAATATTTTTGGACACTAGGTGTCCAGAAATATATTGCGCGCCATACCGCAAAATATTTCTGGAAACTAGGTGTCCAGAAATATATTGCGCGCCGTACCGCAAAATATTTTTGGACACTAAGTGTCCAGAAATATATTGCGTTCCATACACCTAGTGTCCAGAAATATTTTGCGGTATGGCGCGCAATATATTTCTGGACACCTAGTGTCCAAAAATATTTAGCGGTACGGCGCGCAATATATTTCTGGACACGTAGTGTCCAAAAATATTTTGCGGTACGGCGCGCAATATATTTCTGGACACCTAGTGTCCAAAAATATTTTGCGGTATGGCGCGCAATATATTTCTGGACACCTAGTGTCCAAAAATATTTTGCGGTACGGCGCGCATTATATTTCTGGACCCCTAGTGTCCAAAAATATTTTGCGGTATGGCGCGCAATATATTTCTGGACACCTAGTGTCCAAAAATATTTTGCGGTACGGCGCGCAATATATTTCTGGACACGTAGTGTCCAAAAATATTTTGCGGTACGGCGCGCAATATATTTCTGGACACCTAGTGTCCAAAAATATTTTGCGGTATGGCGCGCAATATATTTCTGGACACCTAGTGTCCAAAAATATTTTGCGGTACGGCGCGCATTATATTTCTGGACCCCTAGTGTCCAAAAATATTTTGCGGTACAGCGCGCAATATATTTCTGGACACCTAGTGTCCAAAAATATTTTGCGGTACGGCGCGCAATATATTTCTGGACACGTAGTGTCCAAAAATATTTTGCGGTACGGCGCGCATTATATTTCTGGACCCCTAGTGTCCAAAAATATTTTGCGGTACGGCGCGCAATATATTTCTGGACACCTAGTGTCCAAAAATATTTTGCGGTACGGCGCGCAATATATTTCTGGACACCTAGTGTCCAAAAATATTTTGCGGTACGGCGCGCAATATATTTCTGGACACCTAGTGTCCAGAAATATTTTGCGGTATGGCGCGCAATATATTTCTGGACACCTAGTGTCCAGAAATATTTTGCGGTATGGAACGCAATATATTTCTGGACACTTAGTGTCCAAAAATATTTTGCGGTACGGCGCGCAATATATTTCTGGACACCTAGTGTCCAGAAATATTTTGCGGTATGGCGCGCAATATATTTCTGGACACCTAGTGTCCAAAAATATTTTGCGGTACGGCGCGCAATACATTTCTGGACACCTAGTGTCCAGAAAAATTTGCGGTATGGGGCGCAATATATTTCTGGACACCTAGTGTCCAGAAATATTTTGCAGTATGGCGCGCAATATATTTCTGGACACCTAGTGTCCAGAAATATTTTGCGGTATGGAACGCAATATATTTCTGGACACTTAGTGTCCAAAAATATTTCGCGGTATGGCGCGCAATATATTTCTGGACACCTAGTGTCCAGAAATATTTTGCGGTATGGCGCGCAATATATTTCTGGACACCTAGTGTCCAAAAATATTTGTCCAAAATTATTTTGCGGTACGGCGCGCATTATATTTCTGGACCCCTAGTGTCCAAAAATATTTTGCGGTACAGCGCGCAATATATTTCTGGACACCTAGTGTCCAGAAATATTTTGCGGTATGGCACGCAATATATTTCTGGACACCTAGTGTCCAAAAATATTTTGCGGTACGGCGCGCAATATATTTCTGGACACGTAGTGTCCAAAAATATTTTGCGGTACGGCGCGCATTATATTTCTGGACCCCTAGTGTCCAAAAATATTTTGCGGTACGGCGCGCAATATATTTCTGGACACTTAGTGTCCAAAAATATTTTGCGGTACGGCGCGCAATATATTTCTGGACACGTAGTGTCCAAAAATATTTTGCGGTACGGCGCGCATTATATTTCTGGACCCCTAGTGTCCAAAAATATTTTGCGGTACGGCGCGCAATATATTTCTGGACACCTAGTGTCCAGAAATATTTTGCGGTATGGCACGCAATATATTTCTGGACACGTAGTGTCCAAAAATATTTAGCGGTACGGCGCGCATTATATTTCTGGACCCCTAGTGTCCAAAAATATTTTGCGGTACAGCGCGCAATATATTTCTGGACACCTAGTGTCCAAAACTATTTTGCGGTACGGCGCGCAATATATTTCTGGACACGTAGTGTCCAAAAATATTTTGCGGTACGGCGCGCATTATATTTCTGGACCCCTAGTGTCCAAAAATATTTTGCGGTGCGGCGCGCAATATATTTCTGGACACCTAGTGTCCAAAAATATTTTGCGGTACGGCGCGCAATATATTTCTGGACACCTAGTGTCCAAAAATATTTTGCGGTATGGCGCGCAATATATTTCTGGACACCTAGTGTCCAAAAATATTTTGCGGTACGGCGCGCAATATATTTCTGGACACCTAGTGTCCAGAAATATTTTGCGGTATGGCGCGCAATATATTTCTGGACACCTAGTGTCCAAAAATATTTTGCGGTATGGAACGCAATATATTTCTGGACACTTAGTGTCGAAAAATATTTTGCGGTACGGCGCGCAATATATTTCTGGACACCTAGTTTCCAGAAATATTTTGCGGTATGGCGCGCAATATATTTCTGGACACCTAGTGTCCAAAAATATTTTGCGGTACGGCGCGCAATATATTTCTGGACACCTAGTGTCCAGAAATATTTTGCGGTATGGGGCGCAATATATTTCTGGACACCTAGTGTCCAAAAATATTTTGCGGTATGGCGCGCAATATATTTCTGGACACCTAGTGTCCAAAAATATTTTGCGGTACGGCGCGCATTATATTTCTGGACCCCTAGTGTCCAAAAATATTTTGCGGTACAGCGCGCAATATATTTCTGGACACCTAGTGTCCAAAAATATTTTGCGGTACGGCGCGCAATATATTTCTGGACACGTAGTGTCCAAAAATATTTTGCGGTACGGCGCGCATTATATTTCTGGACCCCTAGTGTCCAAAAATATTTTGCGGTATGGCGCGCAATATATTTCTGGACACCTAGTGTCCAAAAATATTTTGCGGTACGGCGCGCAATATATTTCTGGACACCTAGTGTCCAAAAATATTTTGCGGTACGGCGCGCAATATATTTCTGACACTAGGTTCTGGACACTAGGTGTCCAGAAATATATTGCGCGCTGTACCGCAAAATATTTTTTGACACTAGGTGTCCAGAAATATATTGCGCGCCGTACCGCAAAATATTTTTGGACACTAGGTGTCCAGAAATATATTGCGCGCCATACCGCAAAATATTTTTGGACACTAGGGGTCCAGAAATATAATGCGCGCCGTACCGCAAAATATTTTTGGACACTACGTGTCCAGAAATATATTGCGCGCCGTACCGCAAAATATTTTTGGACACTAGGTGTCCAGAAATATATTGCGCGCTGTACCGCAAAATATTTTTGGACACTAGGGGTCCAGAAATATAATGCGCGCCGTACCGCAAAATATTTTTGGACACTAGGTGTCCAGAAATATATTGCGCGCCATACCGCAAAATATTTTTGGACACTAGGTGTCCAGAAATATATTGCGCCCCATACCGCAAAATATTTCTGGACACTAGGTGTCCAGAAATATATTGCGCGCCGTACCGCAAAATATTTTTGGACACTAGGTGTCCAGAAATATATTGCGCGCCATACCGCAAAATATTTCTGGAAACTAGGTGTCCAGAAATATATTGCGCGCCGTACCGCAAAATATTTTTGGACACTAAGTGTCCAGAAATATATTGCGTTCCATACCGCAAAATATTTTTGGACACTAGGTGTCCAGAAATATATTGCGCGCCATACCGCAAAATATTTCTGGACACTAGGTGTCCAGAAATATATTGCGCGCCGTACCGCAAAATATTTTTGGACACTAGGTGTCCAGAAATATATTGCGCGCCGTACCGCAAAATATTTTTGGACACTAGGTGTCCAGAAATATATTGCGCGCCGTACCGCAAAATATTTTTGGACACTAGGTGTCCAGAAATATATTGCGCGCCGCACCGCAAAATATTTTTGGACACTAGGGGTTCAGAAATATAATGCGCGCCGTACCGCAAAATATTTTTGGACACTACGTGTCCAGAAATATATTGCGCGCCGTACCGCAAAATAGTTTTGGACACTAGGTGTCCAGAAATATATTGCGCGCTGTACCGCAAAATATTTTTGGACACTAGGGGTCCAGAAATATAATGCGCGCCGTACCGCTAAATATTTTTGGACACTACGTGTCCAGAAATATATTGCGTGCCATACCGCAAAATATTTCTGGACACTAGGTGTCCAGAAATATATTGCGCGCCGTACCGCAAAATATTTTTGGACACTAGGGGTCCAGAAATATAATGCGCGCCGTACCGCAAAATATTTTTGGACACTACGTGTCCAGAAATATATTGCGCGCCGTACCGCAAAATATTTTTGGACACTAAGTGTCCAGAAATATATTGCGCGCCGTACCGCAAAATATTTTTGGACACTAGGGGTCCAGAAATATAATGCGCGCCGTACCGCAAAATAATTTTGGACACTACGTGTCCAGAAATATATTGCGCGCTGTACCGCAAAATATTTTTGGACACTAGGGGTCCAGAAATATAATGCGCGCCGTACCGCAAAATAATTTTGGACACTACGTGTCCAGAAATATATTGCGCGCCGTACCGCAAAATATTTTTGGACACTACGTGTCCAGAAATATATTGCGCGCCGTACCGCAAAATATTTTTGGACACTACGTGTCCAGAAATATATTGCGCGCCGTACCGCAAAATATTTTTGGACACTACGTGTCCAGAAATATATTGAAATATATTGAAATATATTATTATTATATATTATTTTTGGACACTAAGTGTCCAGAAATATATTGCGTTCCATACCGCAAAATATTTCTGGACACTAGGTGTCCAGAAATATATTGCGCGCCATACTGCAAAATATTTCTGGACACTAGGTGTCCAGAAATATATTGCGCCCCATACCGCAAATTTTTCTGGACACTAGGTGTCCAGAAATGTATTGCGCGCCGTACCGCAAAATATTTTTGGACACTAGGTGTCCAGAAATATATTGCGCGCCATACCGCAAAATATTTCTGGACACTAGGTGTCCAGAAATATATTGCGCGCCGTACCGCAAAATATTTTTGGACACTAAGTGTCCAGAAATATATTGCGTTCCATACCGCAAAATATTTCTGGACACTAGGTGTCCAGAAATATATTGCGCGCCATACCGCAAAATATTTCTGGACACTAGGTGTCCAGAAATATATTGCGCGCCGTACCGCAAAATATTTTTGGACACTAGGTGTCCAGAAATATATTGCGCGCCGTACCGCAAAATATTTTTGGACACTAGGTGTCCAGAAATATATTGCGCGCCGTACCGCAAAATATTTTTGGACACTAGGGGTCCAGAAATATAATGCGCGCCGTACCGCAAAATATTTTTGGACACTACGTGTCCAGAAATATATTGCGCGCCGTACCGCAAAATATTTTTGGACACTAGGTGTCCAGAAATATATTGCGCGCTGTACCGCAAAATATTTTTGGACACTAGGGGTCCAGAAATATAATGCGCGCCGTACCGCAAAATATTTTTGGACACTAGGTGTCCAGAAATATATTGCGCGCCATACCGCAAAATATTTTTGGACACTAGGTGTCCAGAAATATATTGCGCGCCGTACCGCAAAATATTTTTGGACACTACGTGTCCAGAAATATATTGCGCGCCGTACCGCTAAATATTTTTGGACACTAGGTGTCCAGAAATATATTGCGCGCCATACCGCAAAATATTTCTGGACACTAGGTGTCCAGAAATATATTGCGCGCCATACCGCAAAATATTTCTGGACACTAGGTGTCCAGAAATATATTGCGCGCCGTACCGCAAAATATTTTTGGACACTAAGTGTCCAGAAATATATTGCGTTCCATACCGCAAAATATTTCTGGACACTAGGTGTCCAGAAATATATTGCGCGCCATACCGCAAAATATTTCTGGACACTAGGTGTCCAGAAATATATTGCGCGCCGTACCGCAAAATATTTTTGGACACTAGGTGTCCAGAAATATATTGCGCGCCGTACCGCAAAATATTTCTGGACACTAGGTGTCCAGAAATATATTGCGCGCCGTACCGCAAAATATTTTTGGACACTAGGTGTCCAGAAATATATTGCGCGCTGTACCGCAAAATATTTTTGGACACTAGGGGTCCAGAAATATAATGCGCGCCGTACCGCAAAATATTTTTGGACACTAGGTGTCCAGAAATATATTGCGCGCCATACCGCAAAATATTTTTGGACACTAGGTGTCCAGAAATATATTGCGCCCCATACCGCAAAATATTTCTGGACACTAGGTGTCCAGAAATATATTGCGCGCCGTACCGCAAAATATTTTTGGACACTAGGTGTCCAGAAATATATTGCGCGCCATACCGCAAAATATTTCTGGAAACTAGGTGTCCAGAAATATATTGCGCGCCGTACCGCAAAATATTTTTGGACACTAAGTGTCCAGAAATATATTGCGTTCCATACCGCAAAATATTTCTGGACACTAGGTGTCCAGAAATATATTGCGCGCCATACCGCAAAATATTTCTGGACACTAGGTGTCCAGAAATATATTGCGCGCCGTACCGCAAAATATTTTTGGACACTAGGTGTCCAGAAATATATTGCGCGCCATACCGCAAAATATTTTTGGACACTAGGTGTCCAGAAATATATTGCGCGCCGTACCGCAAAATATTTTTGGACAGGTGTCCAGAAATATATTGCGCGCCGCACCGCAAAATATTTTTGGACACTAGGGGTCCAGAAATATATTGCGCGCCGTACCGCAAAATAGTTTTGGACACTAGGTGTCCAGAAATATATTGCGCGCTGTACCGCAAAATATTTTTGGACACTAGGGGTCCAGAAATATAATGCGCGCCGTACCGCTAAATATTTTTGGACACTACGTGTCCAGAAATATATTGCGTGCCATACCGCAAAATATTTCTGGACACTAGGTGTCCAGAAATATATTGCGCGCCGTACCGCAAAATATTTTTGGACACTAGGGGTCCAGAAATATAATGCGCGCCGTACCGCAAAATATTTTTGGACACTACGTGTCCAGAAATATATTGCGCGCCGTACCGCAAAATATTTTTGGACACTAGGTGTCCAGAAATATATTGCGCGCCGTACCGCAAAATATTTTTGGACACTAGGGGTCCAGAAATATAATGCGCGCCGTACCGCAAAATATTTTTGGACACTACGTGTCCAGAAATATATTGCGCGCCGTACCGCAAAATATTTTTGGACACTAGGTGTCCAGAAATATATTGCGTGCCATACCGCAAAATATTTTTGGACACTAGGTGTCCAGAAATATATTGCGCGCCATACCGCAAAATATTTCTGGACACTAGGTGTCCAGAAATGTATTGCGCGCCATACCGCAAAATATTTCTGGACACTAGGTGTCCAGAAATGTATTGCGCGCCGTACCGCAAAATATTTTTGGACACTAGGTGTCCAGAAATATATTGCGCGCCATAACGCAAAATATTTCTGGACACTAGGTGTCCAGAAATATATTGCGCGCCATACCGCAAAATATTTCTGGACACTAGGTGTCCAGAAATATACTGCGCGCCATACCGCAAAATATTTCTGGACACTAGGTGTCCAGAAATGTATTGCGCGCCGTACCGCAAAATATTTTTGGACACTAGGTGTCCAGAAATATATTGCGCGCCATACCGCAAAATATTTCTGGACACTAGGTGTCCAGAAATATATTGCGCGCCGTACCGCAAAATATTTTTGGACACTAAGTGTCCAGAAATATATTGCGTTCCATACCGCAAAATATTTCTGGACACTAGGTGTCCAGAAATATATTGCGCGCCATACCGCAAAATATTTCTGGACACTAGGTGTCCAGAAATATATTGCGCGCCGTACCGCAAAATATTTTTGGACACTAGGTGTCCAGAAATATATTGCGCGCCGTACCGCAAAATATTTTTGGACACTAGGTGTCCAGAAATATATTGCGCGCCGTACCGCAAAATATTTTTGGACACTAGGGGTCCAGAAATATAATGCGCGCCGTACCGCAAAATATTTTTGGACACTACGTGTCCAGAAATATATTGCGCGCCGTACCGCAAAATATTTTTGGACACTAGGTGTCCAGAAATATATTGCGCGCTGTACCGCAAAATATTTTTGGACACTAGGGGTCCAGAAATATAATGCGCGCCGTACCGCAAAATATTTTTGGACACTAGGTGTCCAGAAATATATTGCGCGCCATACCGCAAAATATTTTTGGACACTAGGTGTCCAGAAATATATTGCGCCCCATACCGCAAAATATTTCTGGACACTAGGTGTCCAGAAATATATTGCGCGCCGTACCGCAAAATATTTCTGGACACTAGGTGTCCAGAAATATATTGCGCCCAATACCGCAAAATATTTCTGGACACTAGGTGTCCAGAAATATATTGCGCGCCATACCGCAAAATATTTCTGGACACCTAGTGTCCAGAAATATATTGCGTTCCATACCGCAAAATATTTCTGGACACTAGGTGTCCAGAAATATATTGCGCGCCATACCGCAAAATATTTCTGGACACTAGGTGTCCAGAAATATATTGCGCGCCGTACCGCAAAATATTTTTGGACACTAGGTGTCCAGAAATATATTGCGCGCCATACCGCAAAATATTTTTGGACACTAGGTGTCCAGAAATATATTGCGCGCCGTACCGCAAAATATTTTTGGACACTAAGTCTCCAGAAATATATTGCGCGCCGTACCGCAAAATATTTTTGGACACTAGGGGTCCAGAAATATAATGCGCGCCGTACCGCAAAATATTTTTGGACACTACGTGTCCAGAAATATATTGCGCGCCGTACCGCAAAATATTTTTGGACACTAGGTGTCCAGAAATATATTGCGCGCTGTACCGCAAAATATTTTTGGACACTAGGGGTCCAGAAATATAATGCGCACCGTACCGCTAAATATTTTTGGACACTACGTGTCCAGAAATATATTGCGTGCCATACCGCAAAATATTTCTGGACACTAGGTGTCCAGAAATATATTGCGCGCCGTACCGCAAAATATTTTTGGACACTAGGTGTCCAGAAATATATTGCGCGCCATACCGCAAAATATTTCTGGACACTAGGTGTCCAGAAATATATTGCGCGCCGTACCGCAAAATATTTTTGGACACTAGGGGTCCAGAAATATAATGCGCGCCGTACCGCAAAATATTTTTGGACACTACGTGTCCAGAAATATATTGCGCGCCGTACCGCAAAATATTTTTGGACACTAGGTGTCCAGAAATATATTGCGCGCCATACCGCAAAATATTTCTGGACACTAGGTGTCCAGAAATATATTGCGCGCCATACCGCAAAATATTTCTGGACACTAGGTGTCCAGAAATATATTGCGCCCCATACCGCAAAATATTTTTGGACACTAGGTGTCCAGAAATATATTGCGCCCCATACCGCAAAATATTTCTGGACACTAGGTGTCCAGAAATATATTGCGCGCCGTACCGCAAAATATTTTTGGACACTAGGTGTCCAGAAATATATTGCGCGCCGTACCGCAAAATATTTTTGGACACTAGGTGTCCAGAAATATATTGCGCGCCGTACCGCAAAATATTTCTGGACACTAGGTGTCCAGAAATATATTGCGCGCCATACCGCAAAATATTTCTGGACACTAGGTGTCCAGAAATATATTGCGCGCCGTACCGCAAAATATTTTTGGACACTAGGTGTCCAGAAATATATTGCGCGCCATACCGCAAAATATTTTTGGACACTAGGTGTCCAGAAATATATTGCGCGCCGCACCGCAAAATATTATTGGACACTAGGGGTCCAGAAATATAATGCGCGCCGTACCGCAAAATATTTTTGGACACTACGTGTCCCGAAATATATTGCGCGCCGTACCGCAAAATATTTTTGGACACTAGGGGTCCAGAAATATAATGCGCGCCGTACCGCAAAATATTTTTGGACACTACGTGTCCAGAAATATATTGCGCGCCGTACCGCAAAATATTTTTGGACACTAGGTGTCCAGAAATATATTGCGCGCCATACGGCAAAATATTTCTGGACACTAGGTGTCCAGAAATATATTGCGCGCCATACCGCAAAATATTTCTGGACACTAGGTGTCCAGAAATATATTGCGCCCCATACCGCAAAATATTTTTGGACACTAGGTGTCCAGAAATATATTGCGCCCCATACCGCAAAATATTTCTGGACACTAGGTGTCCAGAAATATATTGCGCGCCGTACCGCAAAATATTTTTGGACACTAGGTGTCCAGAAATATATTGCGCGCCGTACCGCAAAATATTTTTGGACACTAGGTGTCCAGAAATATATTGCGCGCCGTACCGCAAAATATTTCTGGACACTAGGTGTCCAGAAATATATTGCGCGCCATACCGCAAAATATTTCTGGACACTAGGTGTCCAGAAATATATTGCGCGCCGTACCGCAAAATATTTTTGGACACTAGGTGTCCAGAAATATATTGCGCGCCATACCGCAAAATATTTTTGGACACTAGGTGTCCAGAAATATATTGCGCGCCGCACCGCAAAATATTTTTGGACACTAGGGGTCCAGAAATATAATGCGCGCCGTACCGCAAAATATTTTTGGACACTACGTGTCCAGAAATATATTGCGCGCCGTACCGCAAAATAGTTTTGGACACTAGGTGTCCAGAAATATATTGCGCGCTGTACCGCAAAATATTTTTGGACACTAGGGGTCCAGAAATATAATGCGCGCCGTACCGCTAAATATTTTTGGACACTACGTGTCCAGAAATATATTGCGTGCCATACCGCAAAATATTTCTGGACACTAGGTGTCCAGAAATATATTGCGCGCCGTACCGCAAAATATTTTTTGACACTAGGGGTCCAGAAATATAATGCGCGCCGTACCGCAAAATATTTTTGGACACTACGTGTCCAGAAATATATTGCGCGCCGTACCGCAAAATATTTTTGGACACTAGGTGTCCAGAAATATATTGCGCGCCGTACCGCAAAATATTTTTGGACACTAGGGGTCCAGAAATATAATGCGCGCCGTACCGCAAAATATTTTTGGACACTACGTGTCCAGAAATATATTGCGCGCCGTACCGCAAAATATTTTTGGACACTAGGTGTCCAGAAATATATTGCGTGCCATACCGCAAAATATTTCTGGACACTAGGTGTCCAGAAATATATTGCGCGCTGTACCGCAAAATATTTTTGGACACTAGGGGTCCAGAAATATAATGCGCGCCGTACCGCAAAATATTTTTGGACACTACGTGTCCAGAAATATATTGCGCGCCGTACCGCAAAATATTTTTGGACACTAGGTGTCCAGAAATATATTGCGCGCCATACCGCAAAATATTTCTGGACACTAGGTGTCCAGAAATGTATTGCGCGCCGTACCGCAAAATATTTTTGGACACTAGGTGTCCAGAAATATATTGCGCGCCATACCGCGCTAGGTGTCCAGAAATATATTGCGCCCCATACCGCAAAATATTTCTGGACACCAGGTGTCCAGAAATGTATTGCGCACCGTACCGCAAAATATTTTTGGACACTAGGTGTCCAGAAATATATTGCGCGCCATACCGCAAAATATTTCTGGACACTAGGTGTCCAGAAATATATTGCGCGCCGTACCGCAAAATATTTTTGGACACTAAGTGTCCAGAAATATATTGCGTTCCATACCGCAAAATATTTCTGGACACTAGGTGTCCAGAAATATATTGCGCGCCATACCGCAAAATATTTCTGGACACTAGGTGTCCAGAAATATATTGCGCGCCGTACCGCAAAATATTTTTGGACACTAGGTGTCCAGAAATATATTGCGCGTCGTACCGCAAAATATTTTTGGACACTAGGTGTCCAGAAATATATTGCGCGCCGTACCGCAAAATATTTTTGGACACTAGGGGTCCAGAAATATAATGCGCGCCGTACCGCAAAATATTTTTGGACACTACGTGTCCAGAAATATATTGCGCGCCGTACCGCAAAATATCTTTGGACACTAGGTGTCCAGAAATATATTGCGCGCTGTACCGCAAAATATTTTTGGACACTAGGGGTCCAGAAATATAATGCGCGCCGTACCGCAAAATATTTTTGGACACTAGGTGTCCAGAAATATATTGCGCGCCATACCGCAAAATATTTTTGGACACTAGGTGTCCAGAAATATATTGCGCGCCGTACCGCAAAATATTTTTGGACACTACGTGTCCAGAAATATATTGCGCGCCGTACCGCTAAATATTTTTGGACACTAGGTGTCCAGAAATATATTGCGCGCCATACCGCAAAATATTTCTGGACACTAGGTGTCCAGAAATATATTGCGCGCCATACCGCAAAATATTTCTGGACACTAGGTGTCCAGAAATATATTGCGCGCCGTACCGCAAAATATTTTTGGACACTAAGTGTCCAGAAATATATTGCGTTCCATACCGCAAAATATTTCTGGACACTAGGTGTCCAGAAATATATTGCGCGCCATACCGCAAAATATTTCTGGACACTAGGTGTCCAGAAATATATTGCGCGCCGTACCGCAAAATATTTTTGGACACTAGGTGTCCAGAAATATATTGCGCGCCGTACCGCAAAATATTTTTGGACACTAGGTGTCCAGAAATATATTGCGCGCCATACCGCAAAATATTTTTGGACACTAGGGGTCCAGAAATATAATGCGCGCCGTACCGCAAAATATTTTTGGACACTACGTGTCCAGAAATATATTGCGCGCCGTACCGCAAAATATTTTTGGACACTAGGTGTCCAGAAATATATTGCGCGCTGTACCGCAAAATATTTTTGGACACTAGGGGTCCAGAAATATAATGCGCGCCGTACCGCAAAATATTTTTGGACACTAGGTGTCCAGAAATATATTGCGCGCCATACCGCAAAATATTTTTGGACACTAGGTGTCCAGAAATATATTGCGCCCCATACCGCAAAATATTTCTGGACACTAGGTGTCCAGAAATATATTGCGCGCCGTACCGCAAAATATTTTTGGACACTAGGTGTCCAGAAATATATTGCGCGCCATACCGCAAAATATTTCTGGAAACTAGGTGTCCAGAAATATATTGCGCG
The DNA here is from genome assembly GCA_964034865.1 of Eristalis intricaria. Taxonomy (NCBI): domain Eukaryota; kingdom Metazoa; phylum Arthropoda; class Insecta; order Diptera; family Syrphidae; genus Eristalis; species Eristalis intricaria. The sequence goes on from CAXITZ010000078.1 coordinate 33,548, forward strand.
CCGTACCGCAAAATATTTTTGGACACTAAGTGTCCAGAAATATATTGCGTTCCATACCGCAAAATATTTCTGGACACTAGGTGTCCAGAAATATACACTAGGGGTCCAGAAATATAATGCGCGCCGTACCGCAAAATATTTTTGGACACTACGTGTCCAGAAATATATTGCGCGCCGTACCGCAAAATATTTTTGGACACTAGGTGTCCAGAAATATATTGCGCGCTGTACCGCAAAATATTTTTGGACACTAGGGGTCCAGAAATATAATGCGCGCCGTACCGCAAAATATTTTTGGACACTAGGTGTCCAGAAATATATTGCGCGCCATACCGCAAAATATTTTTGGACACTAGGTGTCCAGAAATATATTGCGCGCCATACCGCAAAATATTTCTGGACACTAGGTGTCCAGAAATATATTGCGCGCCGTACCGCAAAATATTTTTGGACACTAGGTGTCCAGAAATATATTGCGCGCCGTACCGCAAAATATTTTTGGACACTAGGTGTCCAGAAATATATTGCGCGCCATACCACAAAATATTTTTGGACACTAGGGGTCCAGAAATATAATGCGCGCCGTACCGCAAAATATTTTTGGACACTACGTGTCCAGAAATATATTGCGCGCCGTACCGCAAAATATTTTTGGACACTAGGTGTCCAGAAATATATTGCGCGCTGTACCGCAAAATATTTTTGGACACTAGGGGTCCAGAAATATAATGCGCGCCGTACCGCAAAATATTTTTGGACACTAGGTGTCCAGAAATATATTGCGCGCCATACCGCAAAATATTTTTGGACACTAGGTGTCCAGAAATATATTGCGCCCCATACCGCAAAATATTTCTGGACACTAGGTGTCCAGAAATATATTGCGCGCCGTACCGCAAAATATTTTTGGACACTAGGTGTCCAGAAATATATTGCGCGCCATACCGCAAAATATTTCTGGAAACTAGGTGTCCAGAAATATATTGCGCGCCGTACCGCAAAATATTTTTGGACACTAAGTGTCCAGAAATATATTGCGTTCCATACCGCAAAATATTTCTGGACACTAGGTGTCCAGAAATATACACTAGGGGTCCAGAAATATAATGCGCGCCGTACCGCAAAATATTTTTGGACACTACGTGTCCAGAAATATATTGCGCGCCGTACCGCAAAATATTTTTGGACACTAGGTGTCCAGAAATATATTGCGCGCTGTACCGCAAAATATTTTTGGACACTAGGGGTCCAGAAATATAATGCGCGCCGTACCGCAAAATATTTTTGGACACTAGGTGTCCAGAAATATATTGCGCGCCATACCGCAAAATATTTTTGGACACTAGGTGTCCAGAAATATATTGCGCGCCATACCGCAAAATATTTCTGGACACTAGGTGTCCAGAAATATATTGCGCGCCGTACCGCAAAATATTTTTGGACACTAGGTGTCCAGAAATATATTGCGCGCCGTACCGCAAAATATTTTTGGACACTAGGTGTCCAGAAATATATTGCGCGCCATACCACAAAATATTTTTGGACACTAGGGGTCCAGAAATATAATGCGCGCCGTACCGCAAAATATTTTTGGACACTACGTGTCCAGAAATATATTGCGCGCCGTACCGCAAAATATTTTTGGACACTAGGTGTCCAGAAATATATTGCGCGCTGTACCGCAAAATATTTTTGGACACTAGGGGTCCAGAAATATAATGCGCGCCGTACCGCAAAATATTTTTGGACACTAGGTGTCCAGAAATATATTGCGCGCCATACCGCAAAATATTTTTGGACACTAGGTGTCCAGAAATATATTGCGCCCCATACCGCAAAATATTTCTGGACACTAGGTGTCCAGAAATATATTGCGCGCCGTACCGCAAAATATTTTTGGACACTAGGTGTCCAGAAATATATTGCGCGCCATACCGCAAAATATTTCTGGAAACTAGGTGTCCAGAAATATATTGCGCGCAGTACCGCAAAATATTTTTGGACACTAAGTGTCCAGAAATATATTGCGTTCCATACCGCAAAATATTTCTGGACACTAGGTGTCCAGAAATATATTGCGCGCCATACCGCAAAATATTTCTGGACACCTAGTGTCCATAAATATTTTGCGCGCCATACCGCAAAATATTTTTGGACACTAGGTGTCCAGAAATATATTGCGCGCCGTACCGCAAAATATTTTTGGACACTAGGTGTCCAGAAATATATTGCGCGCCGCACCGCAAAATATTTTTGGACACTAGGGGTCCAGAAATATAATGCGCGCCGTACCGCAAAATATTTTTGGACACTACGTGTACAGAAATATATTGCGCGCCGTACCGCAAAATAGTTTTGGACACTAGGTGTCCAGAAATATATTGCGCGCTGTACCGCAAAATATTTTTGGACACTAGGGGTCCAGAAATATAATGCGCGCCGTACCGGTAAATATTTTTGGACACTACGTGTCCAGAAATATATTGCGTGCCATACCGCAAAATATTTCTGGACACTAGGTGTCCAGAAATATATTGCGCGCCGTACCGCAAAATATTTTTGGACACTAGGGGTCCAGAAATATAATGCGCGCCGTACCGCAAAATATTTTTGGACACTACGTGTCCAGAAATATATTGCGCGCCGTACCGCAAAATATTTTTGGACACTAGGTGTCCAGAAATATATTGCGCGCCGTACCGCAAAATATTTTTGGACACTAGGGGTCCAGAAATATAATGCGCGCCGTACCGCAAAATATTTTTGGACACTACGTGTACAGAAATATATTGCGCGCCGTACCGCAAAATATTTTTGGACACTAGGTGTCCAGAAATATATTGCGTGCCATACCGCAAAATATTTCTGGACACTAGGTGTCCAGAAATATATTGCGCGCTGTACCGCAAAATATTTTTGGACACTAGGGGTCCAGAAATATAATGCGCGCCGTACCGCAAAATATTTTTGGACACTACGTGTCCAGAAATATATTGCGCGCCGTACCGCAAAATATTTTTGGACACTACGTGTCCAGAAATATATTGCGCGCCGTACCGCAAAATATTTTTGGACACTAGGTGTCCAGAAATATATTGCGCGCCATACCGCAAAATATTTCTGGACACTAGGTGTCCAGAAATGTATTGCACGCCGTACCGCAAAATATTTTTGGACACTAGGTGTCCAGAAATATATTGCGCGCCATACCGCAAAATATTTTTGGACACTAAGTGTCCAGAAATATATTGCGTTCCATACCGCAAAATATTTCTGGACACTAGGTGTCCAGAAATATATTGCGCGCCATACCGCAAAATATTTCTGGACACTAGGTGTCCAGAAATATATTGCGCCCCATACCGCAAAATATTTCTGGACACTAGGTGTCCAGAAATGTATTGCGCGCCGTACCGCAAAATATTTTTGGACACTAGGTGTCCAGAAATATATTGCGCGCCATACCGCAAAATATTTCTGGACACTAGGTGTCCAGAAATATATTGCGCGCCGTACCGCAAAATATTTTTGGACACTAAGTGTCCAGAAATATATTGCGTTCCATACCGCAAAATATTTCTGGACACTAGGTGTCCAGAAATATATTGCGCGCCATACCGCAAAATATTTCTGGACACTAGGTATCCAGAAATATATTGCGCGCCGTACCGCAAAATATTTTTGGACACTAGGTGTCCAGAAATATATTGCGCGCCGTACCGCAAAATATTTTTGGACACTAGGTGTCCAGAAATATATTGCGCGCCGTACCGCAAAATATTTTTGGACACTAGGGGTCCAGAAATATAATGCGCGCCGTACCGCAAAATATTTTTGGACACTACGTGTCCAGAAATATATTGCGCGCCGTACCGCAAAATATTTTTGGACACTAGGTGTCCAGAAATATATTGCGCGCTGTACCGCAAAATATTTTTGGACACTAGGGGTCCAGAAATATAATGCGCACCGTACCGCTAAATATTTTTGGACACTACGTGTCCAGAAATATATTGCGTGCCATACCGCAAAATATTTCTGGACACTAGGTGTCCAGAAATATATTGCGCGCCGTACCGCAAAATATTTTTGGACACTAGGTGTCCAGAAATATATTGCGCGCCATACCGCAAAATATTTCTGGACACTAGGTGTCCAGAAATATATTGCGCGCCGTACCGCAAAATATTTTTGGACACTAGGGGTCCAGAAATATAATGCGCGCCGTACCGCAAAATATTTTTGGACACTACGTGTCCAGAAATATATTGCGCGCCGTACCGCAAAATATTTCTGGACACTAGGTGTCCAGAAATGTATTGCACGCCGTACCGCAAAATATTTTTGGACACTAAGTGTCCAGAAATATATTGCGTTCCATACCGCAAAATATTTCTGGACACTAGGTGTCCAGAAATATATTGCGCGCCATACCGCAAAATATTTCTGGACACTAGGTGTCCAGAAATATATTGCGCGCGTACCGCAAAATATTTTTGGACACTAGGTGTCCAGAAATATATTGCGCGCCGTACCGCAAAATATTTTTGGACACTAGGTGTCCAGAAATATATTGCGCGCCATACCGCAAAATATTTTTGGACACTAGGGGTCCAGAAATATTAATGCGCGCCGTACCGCAAAATATTTTGGACACTACGTGTCCAGAAATATATTGCGCGCCGTACCGCAAAATATTTTTGGACACTAGGTGTCCAGAAATATATTGCGCGCTGTACCGCAAAATATTTTTGGACACTAGGGGTCCAGAAATATAATGCGCGCCGTACCGCAAAATATTTTGGACACTAGGTGTCCAGAAATATATTGCGCGCCATACCGCAAAATATTTTTGGACACCTAGGGGTCCAGAAATATAATGCGCGCCGTACCGCAAAATATTTTTGGACACTACGTGTTTGGACACTAGGTGTCCAGAAATATATTGCGCGCCTTACCGCAAAATATTTTTGGACACTAGGTGTCCAGAAATATATTGCGCGCCATACCGCAAAATATTTCTGGACACTAGGTGTCCAGAAATATATTGCGCGCCGTACCGCAAAATATTTTTGGACACTAGGTGTCCAGAAATATACTGCGCGCCGTACCGCAAAATATTTTTGGACACTAGGTGTCCAGAAATATACTGCGCGCCATACCGCAAAATATTTCTGGACACTAGGTGTCCAGAAATATATTGCGCGCCGTACCGCAAAATATTTTTGGACACTAGGGGTCCAGAAATATAATGCGCGCCGTACCGCAAAATATTTTTGGACACTACGTGTGCAGAAATATATTGCGCGCCGTACCGCAAAATATTTTTGGACACTAGGTGTCCAGAAATATATTGCGCGCCGTACCGCAAAATATTTTTGGACACTAGGGGTCCAGAAATATAATGCGCGCCGTACCGCAAAATATTTTTGGACACTACGTGTCCAGAAATATATTGCGCGCCGTACCGCAAAATATTTTTGGACGCTAGGTGTCCAGAAATATATTGCGTGCCATACCGCAAAATATTTCTGGACACTAGGTGTCCAGAAATATATTGCGCGCTGTACCGCAAAATATTTTTGGACACTAGGGGTCCAGAAATATAATGCGCGCCGTACCGCAAAATATTTTTGGACACTACGTGTCCAGAAATATATTGCGCGCCGTACCGCAAAATATTTTTGGACACTAAGTGTCCAGAAATATATTGCGTTCCATACCGCAAAATATTTCTGGACACTAGGTGTCCAGAAATATATTGCGCGCCTTACCGCAAAATATTTCTGGACACTAGGTGTCCAGAAATATATTGCGCGCCTTACCGCAAAATATTTCTGGACACTAGGTGTCCAGAAATATATTGCGCGCCGTACCGCAAAATATTTTTGGACACTAGGGGTCCAGAAATATATTGCGCGCTGTACCGCAAAATATTTTTGGACACTAGGGGTCCAGAAATATAATGCGCGCCGTACCGCAAAATATTTTTGGACACTAGGTGTCCAGAAATATATTGCGCGCCATACCGCAAAATATTTTTGGACACTAGGTGTCCAGAAATATATTGCGCGCCATACCGCAAAATATTTCTGGACACTAGGTGTCCAGAAATATATTGCGCGCCCGTACCGCAAAATATTTTTGGACACTAAGTGTCCAGAAATATATTGCGTTCCATACCGCAAAATATTTCTCGACACTAGGTGTCCAGAAATATATTGCGCGCCATACCGCAAAATATTTCTGGACACTAGGTGTCCAGAAATATATTGCGCGCCATACCGCAAAATATTTCTGGACACTAGGTGTCCAGAAATATATTGCGCGCCATACCGCAAAATATTTCTGGACACTAGGTGTCCAGAAATATATTGCGCACCGTACCGCAAAATATTTTTGGACACTAGGTGTCCAGAAATATATTGCGCGCCATACCGCAAAATATTTTTGGGACACTAGGTGTCCAGAAATATATTGCGCGCCGTACCGCAAAATATTTTGGGACACTAGGTGTCCAGAAATATATTGCGCGCCGTACCGCAAAATATTTTTGGACACTAGGGGTCCAGAAATATAATGCGCGCCGTACCGCAAAATATTTTTGGACACTACGTGTCCAGAATATATTGCGCGCCGTACCGCAAAATATTTTTGGACACTAGGTGTCCAGAAATATATTGCGCGCCATACCGCAAAATATTTTTGGACACTAGGTGTCCAGAATATATTGCGCCCCATACCGCAAAATATTTTTGGACACTAGGTGTCCAGAAATATATTGCGCGCCATACCGCAAAATATTTCTGGACACTAGGTGTCCAGAAATATATTGCGCTCCGTACCGCAAAATATTTTTGGACACTAAGTGTCCAGAAATATATTGCGTTCCATACCGCAAAATATTTCTGGACACTAGGTGTCCAGAAATATATTGCGCGCCTTACCGCAAAATATTTCTGGACACTAGGTGTCCAGAAATATATTGCGCGCCGTACCGCAAAATATTTTTGGACACTAGGTGTCCAGAAATAAAATGCGCGCCGTACCGCAAAATATTTTTGACACTAGGTGTCCAGAAATATATTGCGCGCCATACCGCAAAATATTTTTGGACACTAGGTGTCCAGAAATATATTGCGCCCCATACCGCAAAATATTTCTGGACACTAGGTGTCCAGAAATATATTGCGCGCCGTACCGCAAAATATTTTTGGACACTAGGTGTCCAGAAATATATTGCGCGCCATACCGCAAAATATTTCTGGACACTAGGTGTCCAGAAATATATTGCGCGCCGTACCGCAAAATATTTTTGGACACTAGGTGTCCAGAAATATATTGCGCGCCGTACCGCAAAATATTTTGGACACTAGGGGTCCAGAAATATATTGCGCGCCGTACCGCAAAATATTTTTGGACACTAGGTGTCCAGAAATATATTGCGCGCCGTACCGCAAAATATTTTTGGACACTAGGTGTCCAGAAATATAATGCGCGCCGTACCGCAAAATATTTTTGGACACTACGTGTCCAGAAATATATTGCGCGCCGTACCGCAAAATATTTTTGGACACTAGGTGTCCAGAAATATATTGCGCGCCGTACCGCAAAATATTTTTGGACACTAGGGGTCCAGAAATATAATGCGCGGCCGTACCGCAAAATATTTTTGGACACTACGTGTCCAGAAATATATTGCGCGCCGTACCGCAAAATATTTTTGGACACTAGGTGTCCAGAAATATATTGCGCGCTGTACCGCAAAATATTTTTGGACACTAGGGGTCCAGAAATATAATGCGCGCCGTACCGCAAAATATTTTTGGACACTACGTGTCCAGAAATATATTGCGCGCCTTAACGCAAAATATTTCTGGACACTAGGTGTCCAGAAATATATTGCGCGCCGTACCGCAAAATATTTTTGGACACTAGGTGTCCAGAAATATAATGCGCGCCGTACCGCAAAATATTTTTGGACACTAGGTGTCCAGAAATATATTGCGCGCCATACCGCAAAATATTTTTGGACACTAGGTGTCCAGAAATATATTGCGCCCCATACCGCAAAATATTTCTGGACACTAGGTGTCCAGAAATATATTGCGCGCCTTACCGCAAAATATTTCTGGACACTAGGTGTCCAGAAATATATTGCGCGCCGTACCGCAAAATATTTTTGGACACTAGGTGTCCAGAAATATAATGCGCGCCGTACCGCAAAATATTTTTGGACACTAGGTGTCCAGAAATATATTGCGCGCCATACCGCAAAATATTTTTGGACACCTAGTGTCCAGAAATATATTGCGCGCCGTACCGCACAAAATATTTTTGGACACCTAGGTGTCCAGAAATATATTGCGCGCCATACCGCAAAATATTTCTGGACACTAGGTGTCCAGAAATATATTGCGCGCCGTACCGCAAAATATTTTTGGACACTAAGTGTCCAGAAATATATTGCGTTCCATACCGCAAAATATTTCTGGACACTAGGTGTCCAGAAATATATTGCGCGCCATACCGCAAAATATTTCTGGACACTAGGTGTCCAGAAATATATTGCGCACCGTACCGCAAAATATTTTTGGACACTAGGTGTCCAGAAATATATTGCGCGCCATTACCGCAAAATATTTTTGGACACTAGGTGTCCAGAAATATATTGCGCGCCGTACCGCAAAATATTTTGGACACTAGGTGTCCAGAAATATATTGCGCGCCGTACCGCAAAATATTTTTGACTAGGCGTCCAGAAATATAATGCGCGCCGTACCGCAAAATATTTTTGGACACTACGTGTCCAGAAATATATTGCGCGCCGTACCGCAAAATATTTTTGGACACTAGGTGTCCAGAAATATATTGCGCGCCATACCGCAAAATATTTTTGGACACTAGGTGTCCAGAAATATATTGCGCCCCATACCGCAAAATATTTCTGGACACTAGGTGTCCAGAAATATATTGCGCGCCGTACCGCAAAATATTTTTGGACACTAGGTGTCCAGAAATATATTGCGCGCCATACCGCAAAATATTTCTGGACACTAGGTGTCCAGAAATATATTGCGCTCCGTACCGCAAAATATTTTTGGACACTAAGTGTCCAGAAATATATTGCGTTCCATACCGCAAAATATTTCTGGACACTAGGTGTCCAGAAATATATTGCGCGCCTTACCGCAAAATATTTCTGGACACTAGGTGTCCAGAAATATATTGCGCGCCGTACCGCAAAATATTTTTGGACACTAGGTGTCCAGAAATAAAATGCGCGCCGTACCGCAAAATATTTTTGGACACTAGGTGTCCAGAAATATATTGCGCGCCATACCGCAAAATATTTTTGGACACTAGGTGTCCAGAAATATATTGCGCCCCATACCGCAAAATATTTCTGGACACTAGGTGTCCAGAAATATATTGCGCGCCGTACCGCAAAATATTTTTGGACACTAGGTGTCCAGAAATATATTGCGCGCCATACCGCAATATATTTCTGGACACTAGGTGTCCAGAAATATATTGCGCGCCGTACCGCAAAATATTTTTGGACACTAGGTGTCCAGAAATATATTGCGCGCCGTACCGCAAAATATTTTTGGACACTAGGGGTCCAGAAATATATTGCGCGCCGTACCGCAAAATATTTTTGGACACTAGGTGTCCAGAAATATATTGCGCGCCGTACCGCAAAATATTTTTGGACACTAGGTGTCCAGAAATATAATGCGCGCCGTACCGCAAAATATTTTTGGACACTACGTGTCCAGAAATATATTGCGCGCCGTACCGCAAAATATTTTTGGACACTAGGTGTCCAGAAATATATTGCGCGCCGTACCGCAAAATATTTTTGGACACTAGGGGTCCAGAAATATAATGCGCGCCGTACCGCAAAATATTTTTGGACACTACGTGTCCAGAAATATATTGCGCGCCGTACCGCAAAATATTTTTGGACACTAGGTGTCCAGAAATATATTGCGCGCTGTACCGCAAAATATTTTTGGACACTAGGGGTCCAGAAATATAATGCGCGCCGTACCGCAAAATATTTTTGGACACTACGTGTCCAGAAATATATTGCGCGCCTTACCGCAAAATATTTCTGGACACTAGGTGTCCAGAAATATATTGCGCGCCGTACCGCAAAATATTTTTGGACACTAGGTGTCCAGAAATATAATGCGCGCCGTACCGCAAAATATTTTTGGACACTAGGTGTCCAGAAATATATTGCGCGCCATACCGCAAAATATTTTTGGACACTAGGTGTCCAGAAATATATTGCGCCCCATACCGCAAAATATTTCTGGACACTAGGTGTCCAGAAATATATTGCGCGCCTTACCGCAAAATATTTCTGGACACTAGGTGTCCAGAAATATATTGCGCGCCGTACCGCAAAATATTTTTGGACACTAGGTGTCCAGAAATATAATGCGCGCCGTACCGCAAAATATTTTTGGACACTAGGTGTCCAGAAATATATTGCGCGCCATACCGCAAAATATTTTTGGACACCTAGTGTCCAGAAATATATTGCGCGCCGTACCGCAAAATATTTTTGGACACTAGGTGTCCAGAAATATATTGCGCGCCATACCGCAAAATATTTCTGGACACTAGGTGTCCAGAAATATATTGCGCGCCGTACCGCAAAATATTTTTGGACACTAAGTGTCCAGAAATATATTGCGTTCCATACCGCAAAATATTTCTGGACACTAGGTGTCCAGAAATATATTGCGCGCCATACCGCAAAATATTTCTGGACACTAGGTGTCCAGAAATATATTGCGCGCCATACCGCAAAATATTTCTGGACACTAGGTGTCCAGAAATATATTGCGCACCGTACCGCAAAATATTTTTGGACACTAGGTGTCCAGAAATATATTGCGCGCCATACCGCAAAATATTTTTGGACACTAGGTGTCCAGAAATATATTGCGCGCCGTACCGCAAAATATTTTTGGACACTAGGTGTCCAGAAATATATTGCGCGCCGTACCGCAAAATATTTTTGGACACTAGGGGTCCAGAAATATAATGCGCGCCGTACCGCAAAATATTTTTGGACACTACGTGTCCAGAAATATATTGCGCGCCGTACCGCAAAATATTTTTGGACACTACGTGTCCAGAAATATATTGCGCGCCGTACCGCAAAATATTTTTGGACACTAGGTGTCCAGAAATATATTGCGCGCCATACCGCAAAATATTTCTGGACACTAGGTGTCCAGAAATATATTGCGCGCCGTACCGCAAAATATTTTTGGACACTAGGTGTCCAGAAATATATTGCGCGCCGTACCGCAAAATATTTCTGGACACTAGGTGTCCAGAAATATATTGCGCGCCGTACCGCAAAATATTTTTGGACACTAGGGGTCCAGAAATATAATGCGCGCCGTACCGCAAAATATTTTTGGACACTACGTGTCCAGAAATATATTGCGCGCCGTACCGCAAAATATTTTTGGACACTAGGTGTCCAGAAATATATTGCGCGCCATACCGCAAAATATTTCTGGACACTAGGTGTCCAGAAATATATTGCGCGCCGTACCGCAAAATATTTCTGGACACTAGGTGTCCAGAAATATATTGCGCGCCATACCGCAAAATATTTCTGGACACTAGGTGTCCAGAAATATATTGCGCGCCGTACCGCAAAATATTTTTGGACACTAGGTGTCCAGAAATATATTGCGCGCCATACCGAAAAATATTTTTGGACACTAGGTGTCCAGAAATATATTGCGCGCCGTACCGCAAAATATTTTTGGACACTAGGTGTCCAGAAATATATTGCGCGCCGTACCGCAAAATATTTTTGGACACTAGGTGTCCAGAAATATATTGCGCGCCGTACCGCAAAATATTTTTGGACACTAGGGGTCCAGAAATATAATGCGCGCCGTACCGCAAAATATTTTTGGACACCTAGTGTCCAGAAATATATTGCGCGCCGTACCGCAAAATATTTTTGGACACTAGGTGTCCAGAAATATATTGCGCGCCATACCGCAAAATATTTCTGGACACTAGGTGTCCAGAAATATATTGCGCGCCGTACCGCAAAATATTTTTGGACACTAAGTGTCCAGAAATATATTGCGTTCCATACCGCAAAATATTTCTGGACACTAGGTGTCCAGAAATATATTGCGCGCCATACCGCAAAATATTTCTGGACACTAGGTGTCCAGAAATATATTGCGCGCCATACCGCAAAATATTTCTGGACACTAGGTGTCCAGAAATATATTGCGCACCGTACCGCAAAATATTTTTGGACACTAGGTGTCCAGAAATATATTGCGCGCCATACCGCAAAATATTTTTGGACACTAGGTGTCCAGAAATATATTGCGCGCCGTACCGCAAAATATTTTTGGACACTAGGTGTCCAGAAATATATTGCGCGCCGTACCGCAAAATATTTTTGGACACTAGGGGTCCAGAAATATAATGCGCGCCGTACCGCAAAATATTTTTGGACACTACGTGTCCAGAAATATATTGCGCGCCGTACCGCAAAATATTTTTGGACACTAGGTGTCCAGAAATATATTGCGCGCTGTACCGCAAAATATTTTTGGACACTAGGGGTCCAGAAATATAATGCGCGCCGTACCGCTAAATATTTTTGGACACTACGTGTCCAGAAATATATTGCGTGCCATACCGCAAAATATTTCTGGACACTAGGTGTCCAGAAATATATTGCGCGCCGTACCGCAAAATATTTTTGGACACTAGGTGTCCAGAAATATATTGCGCGCCGTACCGCAAAATATTTTTGGACACTAGGGGTCCAGAAATATAATGCGCGCCGTACCGCAAAATATTTTTGGACACTACGTGTCCAGAAATATATTGCGCGCCGTACCGCAAAATATTTTTGGACACTAGGTGTCCAGAAATATATTGCGCGCCGTACCGCAAAATATTTTTGGACACTAGGTGTCCAGAAATATAATGCGCGCCGTACCGCAAAATATTTTTGGACACTACGTGTCCAGAAATATATTGCGCGCCGTACCGCAAAATATTTTTGGACACTAGGTGTCCAGAAATATATTGCGCGCCGTACCGCAAAATATTTTTGGACACTAGGGGTCCAGAAATATAATGCGCGCCGTACCGCAAAATATTTTTGGACACTACGTGTCCAGAAATATATTGCGCGCCGTACCGCAAAATATTTTTGGACACTAGGTGTCCAGAAATATATTGCGCGCTGTACCGCAAAATATTTTTGGACACTAGGGGTCCAGAAATATAATGCGCGCCGTACCGCAAAATATTTTTGGACACCTAGTGTCCAGAAATATTTTGCGGTATGGCACGCAATATATTTCTGGACACGTGGTGTCCAAAAATATTTAGCGGTACGGCGCGCATTATATTTCTGGACAGCTAGTGTCCAAAAATATTTTGCGGTACAGCGCGCAATATATTTCTGGACACCTAGTGTCCAAAAATATTTTGCGGTACGGCGCGCAATATATTTCTGGACACGTAGTGTCCAAAAATATTTTGCGGTACGGCGCGCATTATATTTCTGGACCCCTAGTGTCCAAAAATATTTTGCGGTACGGCGCGCAATATATTTCTGGACACCTAGTGTCCAAAAATATTTTGCGGTACGGCGCGCAATATATTTCTGGACACCTAGTGTCCAAAAATATTTTGCGGTACGGCGCGCAATATATTTCTGGACACCTAGTGTCCAAAAATATTTTTCGGTATGGCGCGCAATATATTTCTGGACACCTAGTGTCCAAAAATATTTTGCGGTACGGCGCGCAATATATTTCTGGACACCTAGTGTCCAGAAATATTTTGCGGTATGGCGCGCAATATATTTCTGGACACCTAGTGTCCAGAAATATTTTGCGGTACGGCGCGCAATATATTTCTGGACACCTAGTGTCCAGAAATATTTTGCGGTATGGCGCGCAATATATTTCTGGACACCTAGTGTCCAAAAATATTTTGCGGTACGGCGCGCAATATATTTCTGGACACGTAGTGTCCAAAAATATTTTGCGGTACGGCGCGCATTATATTTCTGGACCCCTAGTGTCCAAAAATATTTTGCGGTACGGCGCGCAATATATTTCTGGACACCTAGTGTCCAGAAATATTTTGCGGTACGGCGCGCAATATATTTCTGGACACCTAGTGTCCAAAAATATTTTGCGGTACGGCGCGCAATATATTTCTGGACACCTAGTGTCCAGAAATATTTTGCGGTATGGCGCGCAATATATTTCTGGACACCTAGTGTCCAAAAATATTTTGCGGTACGGCGCGCAATATATTTCTGGACACGTAGTGTCCAAAAATATTTTGCGGTACGGCGCGCAATATATTTCTGGACACGTAGTGTCCAAAAATATTTTGCGGTACGGCGCGCATTATATTTCTGGACCCCTAGTGTCCAAAAATATTTTGCGGTACAGCGCGCAATATATTTCTGGACACCTAGTGTCCAGAAATATTTTGCGGTATGGCACGCAATATATTTCTGGACACCTAGTGTCCAAAAATATTTTGCGGTACGGCGCGCAATATATTTCTGGACACGTAGTGTCCAAAAATATTTTGCGGTACGGCGCGCATTATATTTCTGGACCCCTAGTGTCCAAAAATATTTTGCGGTACGGCGCGCAATATATTTCTGGACACCTAGTGTCCAAAAATATTTTGCGGTACGGCGCGCAATATATTTCTGGACACGTAGTGTCCAAAAATATTTTGCGGTACAGCGCGCATTATATTTCTGGACCCTAGTGTCCAAAAATATTTTGCGGTACGGCGCGCAATATATTTCTGGACACCTAGTGTCCAAAAATATTTTGCGGTACGGCCCGCAATATATTTCTGGACACCTAGTGTCCAGAAATATTTTGCGGTATGGGGCGCAATATATTTCTGGACACCTAGTGTCCAAAAATATTTTGCGGTATGGCGCGCAATATATTTCTGGACACCTAGTGTCCAAAAATATTTTGCGGTACGGCGCGCATTATATTTCTGGACCCCTAGTGTCCAAAAATATTTTGCGGTACAGCGCGCAATATATTTCTGGACACCTAGTGTCCAAAAATATTTTGCGGTACGGCGCGCAATATATTTCTGGACACCTAGTGTCCAAAAATATTTTGCGGTACGGCGCGCAATATATTTCTGGACACCTAGTGTCCAAAAATATTTTGCGGTACGGCCCGCAATATATTTCTGGACACCTAGTGTCCAGAAATATTTTGCGGTATGGGGCGCAATATATTTCTGGACACCTAGTGTCCAAAAATATTTTGCGGTACGGCGCGCAATATATTTCTGGACACGTAGTGTCCAAAAATATTTTGCGGTACAGCGCGCATTATATTTCTGGACCCTAGTGTCCAAAAATATTTTGCGGTACGGCGCGCAATATATTTCTGGACACCTAGTGTCCAAAAATATTTTGCGGTACGGCCCGCAATATATTTCTGGACACCTAGTGTCCAGAAATATTTTGCGGTATGGGGCGCAATATATTTCTGGACACCTAGTGTCCAAAAATATTTTGCGGTATGGCGCGCAATATATTTCTGGACACCTAGTGTCCAAAAATATTTTGCGGTACGGCGCGCATTATATTTCTGGACCCCTAGTGTCCAAAAATATTTTGCGGTACAGCGCGCAATATATTTCTGGACACCTAGTGTCCAAAAATATTTTGCGGTACGGCGCGCAATATATTTCTGGACACCTAGTGTCCAAAAATATTTTGCGGTACGGCGCGCAATATATTTCTGGACACCTAGTGTCCAAAAATATTTTGCGGTACGGCCCGCAATATATTTCTGGACACCTAGTGTCCAGAAATATTTTGCGGTTTGGGGCGCAATATATTTCTGGACACCTAGTGTCCAAAAATATTTTGCGGTATGGCGCGCAATATATTTCTGGACACCTAGTGTCCAAAAATATTTTGCGGTACGGCCCGCAATATATTTCTGGACACCTAGTGTCCAGAAATATTTTGCGGTATGGGGCGCAATATATTTCTGGACACCTAGTGTCCAAAAATATTTTGCGGTATGGCGCGCAATATATTTCTGGACACCTAGTGTCCAAAAATATTTTGCGGTACGGCGCGCATTATATTTCTGGACCCCTAGTGTCCAAAAATATTTTGCGGTACAGCGCGCAATATATTTCTGGACACCTAGTGTCCAAAAATATTTTGCGGTACGGCCCGCAATATATTTCTGGACACCTAGTGTCCAGAAATATTTTGCGGTATGGCGCGCAATATATTTCTGGACACCTAGTGTCCAAAAATATTTTGCGGTACGGCGCGCATTATATTTCTGGACCCCTAGTGTCCAAAAATATTTTGCGGTACAGCGCGCAATATATTTCTGGACACCTAGTGTCCAGAAATATTTTGCGGTATGGCACGCAATATATTTCTGGACACCTAGTGTCCAAAAATATTTTGCGGTACGGCGCGCATTATATTTCTGGACCCCTAGTGTCCAAAAATATTTTGCGGTACAGCGCGCAATATATTTCTGGACACCTAGTGTCCAAAAATATTTTGCGGTATGGCGCGCAATATATTTCTGGACACCTAGTGTCCAAAAATATTTTGCGGTACGGCGCACACCTAGTGTCCAGAAATATTTTGCGGTATGGCGCGCAATATATTTCTGGACACCTAGTGTCCAGAAATATTTTGCGGTACTTAGTGTCCAAAAATATTTTGCGGTACGGCGCGCAATATATTTCTGGACACCTAGTGTCCAGAAATATTTTGCGGTATGGCGCGCAATATATTTCTGGACACCTAGTGTCCAAAAATATTTTGCGGTACGGCGCGCAATATATTTCTGGACACCTAGTGTCCAGAAATATTTTGCGGTATGGGGCGCAATATATTTCTGGACACCTAGTGTCCAGAAATATTTTGCGGTATGGCGCGCAATATATTTCTGGACACCTAGTGTCCAGAAATATTTTGCGGTATGGCGCGCAATATATTTCTGGACACCTAGTGTCCAAAAATATTTTGCGGTACGGCGCGCAATATATTTCTGGACACGTAGTGTCCAAAAATATTTTGCGGTACGGCGCGCAATATATTTCTGGACACGTAGTGTCCAAAAATATTTTGCGGTACGGCGCGCATTATATTTCTGGACCCCTAGTGTCCAAAAATATTTTGCGGTACAGCGCGCAATATATTTCTGGACACCTAGTGTCCAAAAATATTTTGCGGTACGGCGCGCAATATATTTCTGGACACGTAGTGTCCAAAAATATTTTGCGGTACGGCGCGCATTATATTTCTGGACCCCTAGTGTCCAGAAATATATTGCGCGCCATACCGCAAAATATTTCTGGACACTAGGTGTGCGCCGTACCGCAAAATATTTTGGACACTAGGTGTCCAGAAATATATTGCGCGCCATACCGCAAAATATTTTTGGACACTAGGTGTCCAGAAATATATTGCGCGCTGTACCGCAAAATATTTTTGGACACTAGGGGTCCAGAAATATAATGCGCGCCGTACCGCAAAATATTTTTGGACACTAGGTGTCCAGAAATATATTGCGTGCCATACCGCAAAATATTTCTGGACACTAGGTGTCCAGAAATATATTGCGCGCTGTACCGCAAAATATTTTTGGACACTAGGGGTCCAGAAATATAATGCGCGCCGTACCGCAAAATATTTTTGGACACTAGGTGTCCAGAAATATATTGCGCGCCATACCGCAAAATATTTCTGGACACTAGGTGTCCAGAAATATATTGCGGGCCGTACCGCAAAATATTTTTGGACACTAGGTGTCCAGAAATATATTGCGCGCTGTACCGCAAAATATTTTTGGACACTAGGGGTCCAGAAATATAATGCGCGCCGTACCGCAAAATATTTTTGGACACTAGGTGTCCAGAAATATATTGCGTGCCATACCGCAAAATATTTCTGGACACTAGGTGTCCAGAAATATATTGCGCGCTGTACCGCAAAATATTTTTGGACACTAGGGGTCCAGAAATATAATGCGCGCCGTACCGCAAAATATTTTTGGACACTAGGTGTCCAGAAATATATTGCGCGCCATACCGCAAAATATTTTTGGACACTAGGTGTCCAGAAATATATTGCGCCCCATACCGCAAAATATTTCTGGACACTAGGTGTCCAGAAATATATTGCGGCCGTACCGCAAAATATTTTTGGACACTAGGTGTCCAGAAATATATTGCGCGCCATACCGCAAAATATTTTTGGACACTAGGTGTCCAGAAATATATTGCGCCCCATACCGCAAAATATTTCTGGACACTAGGTGTCCAGAAATATATTGCGGGCCGTACCGCAAAATATTTTGGACACTAGGTGTCCAGAAATATATTGCGCGCCGTACCGCAAAATATTTTTGGACACTAGGTGTCCAGAAATATATTGCGCGCCGTACCGCAAAATATTTTTGGACACTAGGTGTCCAGAAATATATTGCGCGCTGTACCGCAAAATATTTTTGGACACTAGGGGTCCAGAAATATAATGCGCGCCGTACCGCAAAATATTTTTGGACACTAGGTGTCCAGAAATATATTGCGCGCCATACCGCAAAATATTTTTGGACACTAGGTGTCCAGAAATATATTGCGCCCCATACCGCAAAATATTTCTGGACACTAGGTGTCCAGAAATATATTGCGGGCCGTACCGCAAAATATTTTTGGACACTAGGTGTCCAGAAATATATTGCGCGCCGTACCGCAAAATATTTTTGGACACTAGGGTCCAGAAATATAATGCGCGCTGTACCGCAAAATATTTTTGGACACTACGTGTCCAGAAATATATTGCGCGCCGTACCGCAAAATATTTTTGGACACTAGGTGTCCAGAAATATATTGCGCCCCATACCGCAAAATATTTCTGGACACTAGGTGTCCAGAAATATATTGCGGGCCGTACCGCAAAATATTTTTGGACACTAGGTGTCCAGAAATATATTGCGCGCCGTACCGCAAAATATTTTTGGACACTAGGTGTCCAGAAATATATTGCGCGCCGTACCGCAAAATATTTTTGGACACTAGGTGTCCAGAAATATATTGCGCGCTGTACCGCAAAATATTTTTGGACACTAGGGGTCCAGAAATATAATGCGCGCCGTACCGCAAAATATTTTTGGACACTAGGTGTCCAGAAATATATTGCGCGCCATACCGCAAAATATTTTTGGACACTAGGTGTCCAGAAATATATTGCGCCCCATACCGCAAAATATTTCTGGACACTAGGTGTCCAGAAATATATTGCGGGCCGTACCGCAAAATATTTTTGGACACTAGGTGTCCAGAAATATATTGCGCGCCGTACCGCAAATATTTTTGGACACTAGGGTCCAGAAATATAATGCGCGCTGTACCGCAAAATATTTTGGACACTACGTGTCCAGAAATATATTGCGCGCCGTACCGCAAAATATTTTTGGACACTAGGTGTCCAGAAATATATTGCGCGCCGTACCGCAAAATATTTTTGGACACTAGGGGTCCAGAAATATAATGCGCGCCGTACCGCAAAATATTTTTGGACACTACGTGTCCAGAAATATATTGCGCGCCGTACCGCAAAATATTTTTGGACACTAGGTGTCCAGAAATATATTGCGTGCCATACCGCAAAATATTTCTGGACACTAGGTGTCCAGAATATATTGCGCGCTGTACCGCAAAATATTTTTGGACACTAGGGGTCCAGAAATATAATGCGCGCCGTACCGCAAAATATTTTTGGACACTACGTGTCCAGAAATATATTGCGCGCCGTACCGCAAAATATTTTTGGACACTACGTGTCCAGAAATATATTGCGCGCCGTACCGCAAAATATTTTTGGACACTAGGTGTCCAGAAATATATTGCGCGCCATACCGCAAAATATTTCTGGACACTAGGTGTCCAGAAATATATTGCGCGCCGTACCGCAAAATATTTTTGGACACTAGGTGTCCAGAAATATATTGCGCGCCGTACCGCAAAATATTTCTGGACACTAGGTGTCCAGAAATATATTGCGCGCCGTACCGCAAAATATTTTTTGGACACTAGGGGTCCAGAAATATAATGCGCGCCGTACCGCAAAATATTTTTGGACACTACGTGTCCAGAAATATATTGCGCGCCGTACCGCAAAATATTTTTGGACACTAGGTGTCCAGAAATATATTGCGCGCCATACCGCAAAATATTTCTGGACACTAGGTGTCCAGAAATATATTGCGCGCCGTACCGCAAAATATTTCTGGACACTAGGTGTCCAGAAATATATTGCGCGCCATACCGCAAAATATTTCTGGACACTAGGTGTCCAGAAATATATTGCGCGCCGTACCGCAAAATATTTTTGGACACTAGGTGTCCAGAAATATATTGCGCGCCATACCGCAAAATATTTTTGGACACTAGGTGTCCAGAAATATATTGCGCGCCGTACCGCAAAATATTTTTGGACACTAGGTGTCCAGAAATATATTGCGCGCCGTACCGCAAAATATTTTTGGACACTAGGGGTCCAGAAATATAATGCGCGCCGTACCGCAAAATATTTTTGGACACTACGTGTCCAGAAATATATTGCGCGCCGTACCGCAAAATATTTTTGGACACTAGGTGTCCAGAAATATATTGCGCGCTGTACCGCAAAATATTTTTGGACACTAGCTGTCCAGAAATATAATGCGCGCCGTACCGCTAAATATTTTTGGACACCACGTGTCCAGAAATATATTGCGTGCCATACCGCAAAATATTTCTGGACACTAGGTGTCCAGAAATATATTGCGCGCCGTACCGCAAAATATTTTTGGACACTAGGTGTCCAGAAATATATTGCGCGCCATACCGCAAAATATTTCTGGACACTAGGTGTCCAGAAATATATTGCGCGCCGTACCGCAAAATATTTTTGGACACTAGGGGTCCAGAAATATAATGCGCGCCGTACCGCAAAATATTTTTGGACACTACGTGTCCAGAAATATATTGCGCGCCGTACCGCAAAATATTTTTGGACACTAGGTGTCCAGAAATATATTGCGCGCCGTACCGCAAAATATGTTTGGACACTAGGGGTCCAGAAATATATTGCGCGCCGTACCGCAAAATATTTTTGGACACTAGGTGTCCAGAAATATATTGCGTGCCATACCGCAAAATATTTCTGGACACTAGGTGTCCAGAAATATATTGCGCGCTGTACCGCAAAATATTTTTGGACACTAGGGGTCCAGAAATATAATGCGCGCCGTACCGCAAAATATTTTTGGACACTACGTGTCCAGAAATATATTGCGCGCCGTACCGCAAAATATTTTTGGACACTACGTGTCCAGAAAT